>APFE030305529.1:0-16053 GCA_000404065.3 Pinus taeda | reverse complement strand
AAGTTTTTCTAGTTGCATCATCAATAAAAGTAACATAATAACGAGAGCCACCAAGAGATGATACCTAAGCAGGTCCCCATACATCTGTATGCACAAGCTCTAATTTTTTTCTCTTCTTTTCTTTCCCAACTCTAAGGAATCTAACTCTCTTCTATTTTCCATAAACACAATTATCACAAAATTTTAAATCAACATGCTTCAAACCTGGCAACAAATTTCTTGAGGGAAGAATATGCATCCCCTTATCACTCATGTGCCCTAACATATGATGCCACAATGTCCTATCTTCTCCTGCAGAGGTTAAAGCATTAACAGAATTAGAAATACCATTGCATAAATACAATGTACCAACCTTTCCTCCTTTCGCTATTGCTAGGGATCCTTTAGTTACCTTCCAGGTTTTATCTGTGAATGTAGTTACACAACCTTCACCTCCCAACTACCTAGTTGAAATCAAATTTTTCTTCAGATCTGGAACATGCCTTACCTCCTTCAATAGCCACTAATTTCCATTTTGCTTTTTTATGAAAACTGTACCCATTCCAATAATTTTACAGGGTTTATCATCACCCAATCAAACTTGTCCAAAATCTCCTTGAACATAATCATAAAAATGTTTCCTATCAGGTGTGGCATGGAATGACGCCCATGAATCTACCACCCAGGTATTGATAATATTTTCTAATGAAATAATCAAAGCATCTTGTAACACATCACTTGTTACATTCACTTCATGATTATTTTATTGCTGCACATCTCCTTCTTTTCCCTTTCGAGACTTGCAGTCTTTCTTCAGGTGTCCTTTCTTTCTGCATTTCCAACACACTATCCCTGATCTGGACTTGGATCTACCTTTTCTTGACTTACTGTGATATCCAGGGCTCTTTCTTCTTTCCATTTTTCTTCCCCTAGTCTCTACAGTCAAAGCATTACCTGATATCTCACCTGAGCTTTGCCATCGCATTTCCTTGCTAAGGATTGCACCGACAACATCATCAAACTTTAAAGTACTAGATCTAGAGATAGAGCTACTAATGGCCATAATTAAACCATTCCAACTTTCTGGCAATGAGCACATAAATAACAAAGCCCTAACTTCATCATCAAAAGTTACCCCTACATAACTTAACTGACTGGTAACTGTATTAAACTCATTTACATGATCAACAACAAATCCACCTTCTGACATCTTTATATTAAATAAATGCTTCATAAGAAATACCTTATTTGAGGCTGAGGGGTTTTTCATATAGTTTGAAAAATGTCAACATTAAACCCTCTTTTGTTGTTTCCTTTGAAATATTAAATGCTACTGACACCACTAGGCACAGCCGTATTATTCCAAGTGTTTTTCTATCGATAATATCCCATTCTGTGTTTGTCATACTCATCAGCTTCTTTGTCTTTACGCTCAATGGTTGGTACAGATCTCTCTAGTACAAATAATCTTCCATCTGTATCTTCCACAACTGGTAGTTTTGGCCGTTAAATTTTTCGACCCTAAACCTACCATCTTCCACCATTGCTCCCACTCGAACCAAGAACCCTTCTCTCCTGCGAGTTTATCATCCAAATAGACCTTCGGCTCTAATACTAGTTTTTAGAAAAATATGTTTTACAGAGCAATGGAACGCATAAAATATTGCAGAAATATAAACACAGAAAATGCATAGAATAAGAGAGACATAGATATACATGGTTCACCCAGTTTGGGTTACGTCCATAGAGAAATAACCAGTCCTTCTTTTTATATTATCCAACAAACTGAGGAGATACAACCTACAGTAGATCTGCTGCAATTCCCTCTTCGCTCTCAATCTCCTCTCTCTTCCTCACTCAGAATATAGATATATATAGATGCAATACAATTCCCTCATATATAGCAAGGGGTTGCGTTCTAGGACAAAAAACCCTAAATTAAACATAACTTCTACTGTCAAATCTCTGCCTAATGAACGGTCCAGATTGACTATGAAATTACAACATTTTACAAGGCAATTTTACATTTATTTTTAGCTTCAAGGGTGCTTCCCCCGATCCCCCCTCCAGGGAGGGGGGTCACAAAAGTTTCATCCACCCCCCTAGGACCCCCCCAAGACCCCCGCTATACCGAATATTTTACAAGCGGCGTTGCCGCCCCATTACAAACTTGGGTCCAATGTGGTGATACCTTTAAATATAGAAGATAATCAAGCTCCACACCCAACAGTTGGACAGAAGCGCAACAGGTGAAGGATTGCATGGGTGCGACGACTACGAAGTTCCTATTTGAGCATGTACTGACGCGATTTGGATGTCCAAGGATATTAATGAGTAATCGTGGTATGCACTTCCTAAATGAGACGATCAGTGCACTAACAGAGGAATTTCAAGTATATCACCAAAAGAGCACATCTTGTCACCCACAGGCTAATGGGACAGTGGAGGCATTCAACAAAGTGCTCGAAAACACGTTGATCAAGGTTTGCAATGCTCAACGAAGTGATTGGGACCTATGAATACCTGTAGTATTGTTGGCTTATCGAACGACATCCAAGAAGTTGACAGGACAAACTCCTTTTAGGCTTGTCTATCGTGTGAAAGCCATAATGCCCATGTAATACATCATTCCTAGTCTACACATAGTAGAGTTCATAAGTATGATAGACCACAGAGCCTTGGAAGAGAGGCTCGTGCCGCTGGTTGAGCTCGAAGAAGAAATTTTTTTGGCTGGATTTCACTGGCAGATCCAAAAGCAGCGCGAAAAGGCATGGCATGATCAACACATCAAGCTGCACACATTTAAGGTAAATGACTTGGTTTTGTTATATGATAGTAAGTTTGATAAATTTCTAGGTAAATTCAGGATGCCCTAGTTAGGGACATATGCCATTAAGGATATTACTGACGGAGGAGCGATACAGCTGGTCAAGTTAAATGGAGAACCCTTCCTAGGAAAAGTGAATGGTAGTCACTTGAAGCCATACACCAGCAGTTCGGCCATGCAACTAAATAAAAGTAGCACAATCTTAGCACTCCAGGTAGCTAAAAGGAGGCACGACACTATAAACTACACTTCCCGGGTTGGAGAGCTGCGCGATTCTTACCCAAGCGAATGAGGATAAGGCAGAAGCCCCAATTGCTTTTTTCAGTTCAAGTTTACAGGGGACTGAATTAAATTATTCAGATGTGGAGAAGCAGGCTTATGTTGTTTTCAAAGCAATCAAATATTTCAAACCCTTCCTACTCAAAACTCATACAAAAATCATTGTACCATTTTCAGCAGTAAGAAATCTTTTAGTACAAAAAGAGGTGGGTGAGAAAAGATCCAATTAGGTTACTTCCTTACAGGAATATGATGTAGAAATCAAACCAGCAAGTATTGTAAAAGGTCAAGGCTTTTGCAAAATGTTGGCCGGAGCATCACTGATATCTGAAATTCCATCTACATACATACAAGTGTACGAGGTAAGCCTAAATGATAATGAGTCATTATATGCTGATACCATTTATTATCTGAAGAATGGGTATGCCCCTTCATACCTCAATCATACCAAGAAAAGAGCTCTAAGATTGAAAGCCAAACAATATCAACTCTTGAATGATGTTCCTTTTAGGAAAATTTATGATTATGTTATACTTAGATGTCTTGAAGAATCTGAAGCTAAAAATGTTTTGCAGGAACTCCACGACGGGCCAGCAGGCAGACACTATGTTGGAGATGCTACTGCACATAAAATCTTATGCGCAGGCTATTACTGGCCCACATTATTCAAAGACTCACACAATTACGTAAGGAAATGTCAAGTCTGCCAAACAGCCGCTGGAAGACAGAAGAAACCATCTTTGTCACTACAGCCAGTCAACATTGAGCAACCTTTCGATCAGTGGGGATTGGACATAATAGGTGAGATCGTTCCTCACTCTTCTAAGCAGCGTAGATACATCCTTATAGCAACAGATTACTTTACTAAATGGCTAGAAGCAGTTCCACTCAAGACGTCTAATGCTGAACATATCATTGAATTTATAGATCAATTCATAATCACCAGGTTTGGATTTCCTTCCACTTTAATGTTTGATAATGCATCATACTTTTCTGGAAATGCAATGACTGAATTTGCACTTAAAAGAGATTTTAAACTTAAATATTCCGCCAGTTATTATCCACAAGGGAACGGGTTAGCTAAATCTACCAATAAAAACCTAATTAGGATCATCAAACAAACAGTTGACCAAAATCATAAAAATTGGCATAAATATTTAATATATGTTTTATGGGCAGATCAAATAACACAAAAAGCTTCAATTGGCACTTCTCCATTCAATTTAGCTTATGGAAAAGAAGTAGTTCTCCCAACCCATTTAGCAATTCCCTCTCTGTCTTTAGTTCAATATATTGATGAAGTACCAACTTCCTCCTTACAACTAAAACAAATGGAAATAATCAAGCTAGAAGAACAAAGAGAGCAGGCCAAAAGAACTCACGCTCATCATCAAGCATTAGTAAAATCCTCTTTTGATTCAAATATAATGACCAGAAAAGATTTTCAGGTGGGAGATCTAGTTTTAAAATGGGACAAGGCTCATGAAGAAAAAGGAAAACGTTCAAAATTTCAACAAATGTGGCTTGGTCCTTTTCAGATTGTAGAAGTCATAGGTCCGTCCACTTTTGTGTTGCAAGATTTAACAGGGAAGAGAGATTCCTTACCTATTAATGCTCAAATTCTTAAGAAATATTTTCCTTAGAAGATTATTCTTCTGTTTTGTAAACTAGTTTTTTAGTTTTTATTTGTTTTTAATAAAACCAGTTGTGAATGGTTACATTAGGAATTTACCAAAAAGATACCAATTCTCTTTCAAATTTTGAGTTTTCGCTTGTATAAAAAGAAAATCTTTTGGAAAATTGATCTTTATTATTGGAAGATACAATTAAAGACTCTAGCCTAGATATGATACTAGTTTCAACTTCATAAAATTTGATGAAAACAACCTTTAGTGAGAAATTGTTTTATATCAGTGCAATGAAAGGTATCAATAACAAAATAAAGATTCTCTGTAGAACAACTCCTTCCAAAAACTCTACTATTGTCATCCAGATCTATCTTAAGGAAACAATGACTTCCTCCTTACTAAGGAAATCACAAATTTCAGAGGAACAATTCAAGGATACACTTCATATTAAAGAGTAAGAGGTCTCATCACGAGCTGGCTTATCATAATCACAGATATTATAACTAGCTGACTTTTCCAAAACTGCATACCACAACAGGGCAATGACTTAAGATTATTCCAATCAAAAGGCAAGGGGTCTCATCATGAGCCAGCTTGTTCAGCAAGTTATAAGTCAAGTGAATGACTGTGTCATAAATTGGCCATCAAACCAAGACATTATTCTTTAAGAATAAAAGAAAATCAAATGCAATAAGTGTTGATGTGAATTCTTCTTTGAGATTTGTAGGTTTCTTTACGTAGGATTCAGGATCATTGTTGGGTAATAGGTAACCCTATCGAGGCTATGAACGCCTACTGGCAGCAGAGGCTCTACCTACGACAAATGAGTATACTTAAAATTGTTTTATAGAGAAGACTTTGTTTTATCTTTACAACCAAGTAATGACTGATGTAAATACAAGGACTAGCTTGAGGAAACAACTAATCACAGTTGAAAATAGTTGAAACAAAATACCATTGACAGGTTAAAGCATAATGTACTTTATCTTTCTATAATAAAGTTTAATTTTTTGGAAAATTTTCTGTTTTGGAGGTTTAGAAAATTCAAAAGAACGATAGAGATAACTGGTTCTTCCAAGTGAATCGCCAATTGTTGTGGCCACCAACAACCCCCCTTTTTTTTGTTTTGGTGTTATTACTAATACTAAATAAAAGGGGACCCTTAGTCAAAAAATTTCAAAAAAATCAATTAGTGAATGTATTTCCTTTTCAATAAAACTTATTATCATAAACTTAAGAAAAGACCCTTGCGAAATCTAAAAAATTAAGTTTTGTGATGAAGGAACGTAAAATCACTCCTTAGAGGATATCGCATCGCAAAAAAGAGAACAGCATGCCTCCTTACAAGCTAAAATTTAAAACCGTGAGAATGCGATGCGAAATTGCATAAAGATAAAACATATATCGCATCGCAGATCTTAAAAGCATACTTATGATAAAAAACTGTAGAAAACGTCGATATGCAATAGCGCATATCGCAAAATCGTACCTCGCAAAGAAACTGTTGAACACAAAATATGCACATCTTACAATCATGTGATATTGCGATCGTGCGACACTGCGAAATTGCGATAATGTGGCAAAACAACCTTACAATAAGACAAAATAAAAATCATGCGATCTTGCCATATGCAATGTAACAAATCTGCGATATCGCAAAGAAAATTGCAAAATCATCCCGCCGCAAATTTGTCTGGTTCATTGTTCAAGAAAAAGTGTTAAACGAGACTAGTTATGTGCTTTAATGCTCATTAATGAAATATAGTTTTGCGTTTATCGAAGAGTCAGTTCACGTAAGATGGCATATTTTTACATGTCTTTGGCAGTCAAAGCATTCCCGTCATTATGTATTATCATTACTCTCACTTCACTTGTAACTGCAGGAATGAAGGACAAAAGATTATACAAAGCAGTGTACAAGAAATTACGGTGAAGAATAGGCGAGGCTCTGGTATCTGAAGATAAAGAAATGGTGCCCTTATACACATTCACCACATGCAACAGAAATGCAGTTGCAGATTTAGCTTGTTCAATTCTGCACTGGATAACAGCGAAGCCCAGTTCACCAAAAGAAAGCACGCAAGAGGTAGAAAACGCATCAAGGAAACCCAGACTGAAAAATAGAGGTAGTTTCTGATGCGCAATTAGCGCTTAGAGCTAATCGCGCCTCGCCAGGAAAAATCTCTTGAAGAGGATGACTCTCAAAAACAACATAAATTCTGCCAGAAAGATGGTGCCAACTCTAGCAGTTTCCGTTTTCACAGGGCAACTAAAGGTTGAGGTCAGCCAACCAATTTCGCTTAAGCAAATGCTGAATGCTTGCGATATAAAGGAAAAAATACAGAAATAGTTAGCTTTAGATTTAATTTTAGAAATAGTTTTATTTTATTTTTCCTAGAAATGGGACAGTCATTTAAACCGTATCCTAAATTTTTGTAAATAAGTTATTTTTATACATAGTTAGTAGTATTTAAACCCTTCTCATGCATTTAGAGAAGGGTCCATAAATTTATCAAAAACTTGTCCTCAAAACATGCACTTTTGCACCCTCCGAGGAGGTTTTGATGAATGAATGGAACATGATTTATTGATTTTTTGCATTTGATATCTGCTACTGATGTTGCACTTCTGTACTCTTAGTTGATGTCAGATTGAGAAGAGATAAATCATTATCGCTTGAAGCTCATGAGTAGAACTAGTTATAAATGGTACTTCTATCTCTTAACTGTTTCCATCTCCTGTGTTAGAGTGATATTTAAGCTTAGTTGTTTACATGTTAATGCTTGAATGCCTGAGTTATCATTTGGAACTTTTGTACGATGATAGCTATTTATTTATGCTTGATATGTGAACAACTTACTATGCGATATGCTTCTCACAACTATTTCGTCTAACCTTTTATGCGAAGTAGTTCATCTATATTGAATTATTTTCTTATAAAAGTTGAATGATCTTTATTACCAATTGTTATTTGAAATCATTTTAGATCGCATAACAGAAAATTCTTACCCCGGGTTAGTATAGATATTAGATGTCGTTGCTTTTTTAGATACAAATTATATTAGAATTAGAAGTAGATTATCTCATTTAGAATCTTTTAAAGCCACAAACATCAATCAATCTTACACACACACAATTGGGAAACTGGTCCCATTATCCCCAGTCGGACCCACCATACCAAACAGAAAATGAGCTGCCAACCAAGGTCTGGACAGGGTGGGTATCCCCCTTGTTGTAGACCTGATTTTTGGGCCTTCAACAAGTCCCAAAGGACATTGATGAAAGTAAGACTCCCCTACAAACCCCTCTGCTACCAGATGAAATCACTTTTGATGGTCCACATTTGGCATGAGTGCCAATTTTGAAGCTCGAAGACTAGGACTTGGTGGACCATGAGAAGTTCCCACACCTGGCAACCAAACAGTTGATGCACCGCATCATAGACAAAAATATAGGGATGAATAAATTGGAGCCGCAGAAGTGGCTCAGAGGAGCAGAGAAGGAAGGATTACTCAACTTTCTCTGGGTGTCGCACTATAAACGCACCCCTATGACAGTTTTAGTCATCAAGCAATTGTTGTGCTTGGTGCATGATGGGTGTCTGTGGTTGGAGGAGCCGATACCCATCACTGATATGTTGATTCACCTCATAATGTGCATGCCATATATAGGAAAAAATCTATCTATGATCTTTGGCAGCAAGGATGGCGAGCTGGCACTCGTAGAATTAATGAAAGAGAAGTTCAAACTGGTGAAGAAGTCGTGCGGGTATGCTATCTCCAGCATCTATGACCCTGTTATGAAGGTGGCAACACAGATCCTTGTAGGGAAGGTGATGCAGAAGAGCCACACTGATGAGGTACCAACACCTATTGTCGCGCTCGCACAACAGTTCGTGGAAGGAATCTAGTTTAACTGGTCAGACTACATTCATGGAGAGTTCCTAGCTTGCTTCTTGAGAAAAATCTGTTTCTTGAGACCATTAGCTTGCTCTTTTTCCATTATTCAAGATGAGTTCTTGAATATTTTTTTAGTTTGGGAAGGTCTTCCACACCCTTATCAACCATCTTCTACCTCGTTCTGCCATTTGGACACCTCCTATGGGATTTCTGGGTCATCGTAATTCTTATAGGATCATCCTGTAGAAAATATAGTCCCTTTGTAAACTGAAGTAAGGGAGTGGAAAAAATGACAGAAATGGTGGAGGAATGAATGGTAATGAGCAGTAAAATAAAAATTTGAGTGAAAAGGGTCTCTTTATGATCCTCCTTTGCTCGTTGATTGTCCTTCTTGCTGACCTGCAAATAGAAATTTCATGAAAATGGAGAGGATGCTCTCTTTTTTTTTTTTTTTTTTTTAAGAATGAAATGGGATGGATGAATGATGAATAGATAGTGAATATGAATTGGATGGAGGGCTTGTAGTGTTGTGGTGACCTTGGCCTTTGAAAAAAATTCTTCTTTTAACTGTTGTCCTCATTGTTTGAAATCGTCACCCTTCATAATTTGACTTTTCAACATTGCATGAGTGAGGGAGCGACCTACAATCAACTAGTTGAAAGTGGTTGAGACTGTTGACCCATCCTTAGCTTATAAAAACTCATCTCTTATGCATTGAAAACAAATTTCTAACTATAATATGCTTTGTTAGCACCTAAATCCACCTTAGGCTGAAGGAAGGAAAAATTCAAGGTAACCACAAACCACGCTCATTCTGGTAGATAGCCCTACCAGAACAGGAGAGGGCTCTCTTTGTGTCATGCTCAGTGAATAAGTAAATGAAATGGTCTGAGATGACTTACTGTGAAATATTGATCTTAATCTAGTAAGTGAATGTGGATACAAGAAGCAATTTTTTATGAATGACTGAGTTTCTGGGATGGTATGGGACCAATGGACAGCAATGAGCAGAGAATTTAATACAAAGGCATAGATTACTTCGTGAGGCAAGATAGGCGGAAAGTCTAGAAATTTAGTTTGAAATAACGTGGAATGGAGAGATTTCTTAGGAGGGTGAAAAGGGCATAAGTACATGAATCCTTTTCAACAGAAGAGAAACACACAGTGTAAAACTTTCCCACAGGCAGAGCAATAAAAATGAATTCTACCTTATCTTACTCAGAAAATTTAACTGGAAATGAATATGAATGAACTATGAAACATAACTAGATACATATGAAACATAAGGAAAAACACATTTGCTACACTCACAACCACATGAATCTCATGAAACAGAGCCGCTGCCTTTCATTAATCCTCTATCAAAATATACAATGAAGAAACAGAGTTTATTTTCCACAATCTCCCAGAAATTACAAGCCAACCAACCCTTTGCAAATAGTTTTCATACAATAAGTAGACAATGCTATGAGGAGATAGAATGACCAAGAGTTGGGGAGTTTCTCAAATCATTACAAAATGGAGATGGAAAGCCAACCATTAGCTACAGGTGCAGCGTTACAAAGATGACAAATGGTTTGGGTGAATGTTTGCCTTCCTTTACCACTTGGATAGAAGCCAAACTCTTTAAACTTTGCCTTCATTGACAAAAAAAGTGAAATGTAGTTGAGCGGGCCCACTTGGAGAAAGTCGTGAATCGAAATTTTGCAAAACGGAGGTGAATTTGGCCTTTTTTTATATGCATTGCGCCCAATTCTATATGCACCGTGCCACTTTGGAGGCTATTTTGAGGTACCTGTAGGAGTCCAAAATGTGCCCAAGTGTGCTTGTTGGAAAGCCTGGCCTGTCTACTTTCCAACCCAAGTCGAATTTCTAAATTTGGTACTCATTTGCCTTGCCACATATTCATTCTCCCAAGACTGCTTCCTCTGTGTCAAAATAGGGGCAGAGAGGTCATTGTTTGGGTGTTTTTGGCCTCCTGGAGACTCCAATCATGCCCAAAATTTCTTGTCCATGCACAAGTAGTCGTGATTTTGCATGTTGAATCCAAAAATGAAAGCCATTTCAAATTTGGAGCTCCCAATCCTAAGCGCCACGCCAGTGGCGCGGCGCACAAGGAGAAAAAACCTGTGTTGTGACCAAAATTTTGCCATGTGACCAAAATTGCCCAAAATTTCTTGAAATTTTGGTTGGAGGTTCTCTAAGAGGCACTATGCTGGGACACAGAGGCTTCAACCAAGATTCGAAGCCGATCTTGCTCTTTTTGCCTCTTTTGCCTCTTTGTCGCTTTGCTCAATTTTGCCTTCAAGCTTCTTATCCGAGCCTTCAACTCATGTTCCGTCCCATGTAATGATAAACCATCCACTTCAGTATGGTTTTTTCCCTGTCAGCCTTCTCCAGCAGTATCTCAAGGTGGATGTTGATATGCTCGAGCCAAGACTCCCAATCATTGTTAATCTCTTGCTCCAAGGGAGTGAGCTCGATCCTCCTATGCTGGGCAGCTTAGCGATTCTCACGGATGCTTTGCAGCTTCATGATCTCATGCTGGTCCTCAAACTATTTGTTCCTCTACTCCAAATACATGATAATCCCTTTGGCCCTCTCCAAATTGAGTGACAAGTCTTGGATCTCCATGTTTTGCTCCTGGATGGTCATCCTAAGTTTGGCACTCTCCACATCTGCATCATCATCCTGAATGAAGATGAAGTTGCCCTCCTGTTCACCTGATGACCCCTCGTCATTCATAGGCCTCTTTCCCTTTTCCTATACCTCTGTTGTCGATGCCGGAAGCGAGGCCCCTTCCACCCTGGGTGGAGAGAACACTCGCTTTGTTGCTGCAAACAAGTGCCTTCTACCTCTCTGATATGTGACGAATACTGGCATAGTAGTGGTCTCGTGGTGCTCATACTGATGAGAAGGACCACCTATCTCATGCTCTGCCTCTAATAATACCTGTGAAGTGCTGAAGAGGTCACGGGAGATGAATTCCTCCCAAGCAATGCCCTGCAATCCCAACTGATGAACTACCAAAATCTTAATAAGAGCAAAGTGATAAACACTGTTAAGTTACTGCTGAGGGGTTTTGTGCTGCATGAAGGTGTTCATCCTCTCTATGTTCCTGCAAATGAAAAATGGGAGGTTCATCATCCGTACCCTGGTAAAGTGCATGAGCAACCTGATGTGGTAGGCATATAAACGAGAGAACCTCCCCTCACAGCTGAAGTATTTCATGATCAATTTCATGAATGGAGCATATTCATCTTTCAAATATCTGAATGGAAAGACTCTTGTGAGCTACCTCAAGAAACTGGCCTTAATGTAAGGCTCATAATGTTGTCTATCCACCTTCTTTTTCTTGTGCCACTGTTCTCCAACATTCGGTATGCCAATTGCCAATGAGATAGTTTCGGGTGTCAATGTGAAGGTGGCCCTGGCCAAGATAGACTGACCTCCATGTAGGTGAAGCAAAAAAAGATGGGCCAACTCATGATGAACTATAACTTTAGCCACCCTCTGACAAAATTCAAAAAATGATAGATGTTGGAAACATGACATGGCAAGAGGGCATGCCTGCAATTCATTGAGGGTAGTTGGCTCATCCCTAACATTTTTGCCACTCTTGTGATGTCTCCTGGGAGCCTGCTCTTCCGAGGATGAATCACTTTGTGTCTCCATCTCATACTCTGATGAATGCTCAGATGCCATGACTATTGTGTGTGTACTATTGGGCTGCCCTTTGATGATGGTATGAAACTAGGTGTTGTTGTGATATCTTCCACCAAGGGGAACAATGAAAACATGGAGTATTAGGAGGGGAATAATATGATGGGAACAGGGGTTATGGGGAGAAATTTTGTTTAGGGATATGTAGGGGGGTTATGGGATTTGATAAGGTATGGTTTTGGGGTGTTATGTTGACAAATAAGAGGAGGGGACAGGGAATGGGGTTTGGTAATATTTTAGGGTGGGGTAATAGGGAAAATTGAGATAGGGGGGATAGGGAAAAATGGTAGGAAAGGGAAAAATGAG
Source organism: Pinus taeda (assembly GCA_000404065.3). Lineage (NCBI taxonomy): Eukaryota > Viridiplantae > Streptophyta > Pinopsida > Pinales > Pinaceae > Pinus > Pinus taeda. The sequence continues at coordinate 3,412 of APFE030305529.1, read as the reverse complement.
GGGTGAAAATGGAGCCTTGGCATCAACACCACAATTATGCAACCCTAGAAACAATGGCTTTTTGTGTTTTCTAGTGGTTGGTTTTATGAGTTTTGTTGCAATTATACATAGCCATGAACCACCATAACATTCATAAAATTTGACGAGCAAGCCATGATATAGAGCCTACCTGTCGATTTGAGGGGTTTCACAGGCAACTTGAGGCAATTTGACACAATTTCGGGCCTTTGTGGGTGTGCGCCGTAAGCCAAACCCAGTGCATCGCGCCCTTTATATGCTACGCGCCCTTGTAAAATTTGCACTATGGGGTGGCTCTGTGTGCGCCGCACTCTGTATGTGCGTCGTGCCCCTCTGTGTGTGCGCCGCACTCTAGAAAATGACACCCACTTCACTCCAAATGCGTGCTAGCTCTCTCACAAACTTTTCTATGTTTCTCTATGACTTTGATTTGCACAATGACCTTGATTTTTGTGGAAACTTGTATATAAAGACTTTGAAGTCATGTGTTTAATTTTTTCTTCTCCAAAAACCCACTTTGCTAATGTTTCATTTTTGCTTTTTTCACTGACTTAAAGCAACACTGAATTTCACTTTTCCCTTTGAAATTTTAGCTTAAAAGATGAAATTTTCGGCATTCTTTGCAGGGATTGCATGACAGGGCATTTGGCCACGGAAACCATGACTGCACCTGAAGAAATCAACTAACGAATTTTTTGAAATTTTATCACAAATGACACTGTTTGACTTTTCTTCAAAACAGAGTTTTGAAGAACAGTCGATGTTTGTCCACATGATGATGAAACTCTCTAAATCATAACTTTGTAAGGGCCTCACTCTGGCCTGCATGGCTTTATTGGACATGGTTAAAGACCAAATTGATTAATCCTTAGACCTAATGATCTAAAATGACTTTTGTCCATTAAAGGTCCAGACCTTGACTGTCATGGACTTTAATGATCATTGACAAAAGACCTAAGCCAGCAGGAGCCAGACATGAGGGGAAATGACTAGCATGACCTTTTCCATCAGATTATGGCATGCCCCTAGTGGAATGCAACTGAGTGAACGGAGCGGGACTCCTAAAAATGAAATGCATAAAGAGTTTTGGTCTCTGATGGAGGACTGACAAGACCGACTCTGACACCTCCCATAAGGTATGGGTTGACTTTTGGAGATTGCTAGTGCCCTCATGCTGTTGTTGTGAACCTAAAGGAGTCATCACATTCATGCATTAGGGTTGATGTTGAGGTGTTACTTGTGACAAGGAAGGAAAATTCAACTTGGGGAGACATCTACAAAGTCAACTACTATTTATGGTTGTAAACTCTCTCCTATATTTGTTAATACAAAGAGTGTCTTGTTTTCCTATATTTATTGTGTTATGTTTACACTCGTGTATTTCAATACCATGATGATTCATTGAATAGATATTTTATATTATGATACGTGGATTTTATGGATCATTTTCTTGTTTTAGTCGTGTGTGCATGATCTAATTATATCATTTGGAGCTAGAATTGGATCTTACAAGAGAGGAGGAAAGAAAGGATTGTTATAGATTCAAGGTAGGATTATTTCCCATACTCTAATTTATCTAAGGAAAACTTATGATTTTTTTCTTTTGTTGTTCTAGATCAAACCACTATATCTAGGGAATTCACCTTTGTCTGCAATCGTAAAAATTCCACATAACAACCATGGTTTTGTGGGTTTTCCACTTGATTGTTTTCTTATTGGTGGTGCTCATAATTCCTTATGGATGTGGGTTGGAACAAATGCTCTAGATGCCCTAGAACAAATTTGGTTGAGTTACTAGCCATGGAGCCTAGGTTGGGAAAAATTCTCTGCAACCCTTGGTGGGTTAAGTTACTATTCCTTGGAGCTGGGTTGGAACAATTTTCTCTAGAGCCCTCGATGGTTGTGGATTGAGTTACTAGTTCCTAGAGCACTAGGTAGCTTGGGTAGAGACCGATCTAGTTGGTCTTAGTGATGTTTGAACATGGAGGTGGAATCACTGCAAATGAGTGTTGAGGTGGTTTGGCCTCTGGAATCCTTAGTTTGGTTTTGTTTTGTATTATTCTATGAGATCCCACATTCATGCCTTGAATATGGCGTGGGGGTGATTGGATGAAAGAGGGATTTGTTTCAACCCATATATGGTCGGGTGGTACGTGGAAGTCTCTAACTTGGTCGGTATTTTATGAGACATTTCCTTATTGTGATCTATGAGCATTTATAGCGCTATGTTGGCGATATTATGGCTGATTTTCCATGGTTTCTATGCTAGTTATTTTTTGATTATATGTTGTTTATGTGATGCGTATTTTCTATGGCTATTGTCATGAATTGTTTAGTTATTGATTGATTGATCAACGTATGTACTAATAGCATTGTTGCTACTATGTGGAGAGGGCATAGGGCCTTCTTGGTGATTTTCAAGTGAATATCAGACTCTTATGACCAAATATGCATTATGGCCTATAGCTTACATGTTTTCCATGTGTTTGAAGAAATGGTTGGTGTGTTCTAGGAAGGCTAGATCTATTTTCTGATTTGAGTCTGAATGTTTGTATTTTTCATCAAGGGAAATTTTTAGGCAATTCTGGTCAGTGGTCTGGAGGATGGCCTAAAAATTTGGCTCAAATACTGGGACCACACGCTCTGAACTAGGCAATTTGTGTCACAACCACATGGAGGCATTTTTGTTCATGTGATTGGAGGACTATAACCGTACCCAAGCCTTTTCATGCATGTGTTTGGGGGGTTAATCTTGTATATAAGTAGTGTCATCTCAGGGTTTGATCGCCTAGGGTGGTCCTTTGGCTTCTGAGTGACCTGTATCCCTGAGGGATGTTGTGAGTTATCAGTTTCTGGTTAGTTTGTAGGCCCCACTTCCTTAACTAGAGATGGGAGGTCAAGTCATGTCATAATAACTCTTCATATCATGCTTACCCTAGCAGGCTAGTGAAATTGGGTAAAGGTGGGAGGTGTTAGAAAATTATATATTACGGAGCAATGGAACACATAAAATATTGTAGAAATATAAACACAAAAACGCATAAAACAAGAGAGACACAGATATACGTGGTTCACCCAGTTTGGGCTACGTCCACCCCGAACAGCCAGTCCTTCCTTTCTATTATCCAGCAAAATGAAGAGACACAACCTACAGAAAATCCACTGTAATATCTTTTGTTTTCTCTCACATTCTCACCTCTCTGTTTTCCACTCACACACACAAATACACATCTATTACACAGCCTCAAATACAATGCCCTCATACAAAGAGAGGGGTTGCCTTCTAGGGCAAAAAACCCTAAACTAAACTTAAGTTCTACCGTCAGATCATCCACCTAATGAGCGGCGCATATTGACTAGAAATTACTATACTTTCACAAGGCAAATTTACATC
>APFE030305527.1:117082-190242 GCA_000404065.3 Pinus taeda | reverse complement strand
AAATAGAATGTAAACACTTCCTGAATAGTAGATCTGATGATCAACAGCTCTGATACCATGTAGAAATTTTGAATAAATAAACACATATTCAATGGAGATTATCCTGATCATGTACTATTGCATAATACATACACAATACATAAGCTCCTCTACGTTGATCATCAATATCGCAGCATCAATAACAATAAAACATCAAGAGCATGCACACATTAACACAGTATGTAACCTGGGGAAAGCTTACAGCTGAAAACCACACACTATATGTATATTAATGATTGAGAACATGTAACATTACAATAGTCAATACTTCTCACAAGTATCCAGCACTATCTTCACCTGTTACACACAATACAGCTCAGATATGATCTCCAAATCTATTCCATTGCTTGCCTGCCTCCACTGCTCAATACCTGCTCAAGAATGGATGAGAATGGTTGAACCAAACTCGTATTTACCTCAAAAGAATCACTCACACTAGGAATCACGTGATCAGAGGCTATAATCACTTGGTATTGGCCAATTCTCATTGGCATAACTAAATCCCATTGATTGTGCAAATCCTCATGCATAACTATAGTCACAACTGATAGTAATTTGATCCTCTAACACCTATCCCTGCTGAACTAAACATGCACTGACATGCAACTGAGATAATTGATTTATTCTTTAGTTGCATTATGAGTTAATAATTATTTTAACAACTCATCATTAGTCTATTTGCAGTTAGACTAATTACAACTAGTTTAACCAAGTCAAACTGAACACAACTCCATCAACTCCACAATCAACTCCACCAAACTCAACAGATTGAGTTCTAACTGAATTCATGCATGCAACAACTCAACTGACCCACAAAGAAAATTTATTTCCTTCTGACAGCTGCATGTGCCACATCTGTAGCTCAAACTGAAGTGCTCCAAGAGAATAAGATAAAGTTCATAGTCTAAACATTATTATAAGCTAATAATATTTGACTTCTCTATAATTAGACTTGACAGTGTCACCGTTGTTGTCTAAAAATAGAAATCCATCTATTTTTGCTAACTTGACCAATCATCCATAAACAGCATCCTGCAACTCATAGACATGATCCATATGTCTAAAAATAGACATAGTCTAAAAATAGACTTTGCGCCATAATTTACCTGCGGGCCCACTTAGTGAAGGTGACTCTTTTCACTAAGCTCCATCATCTTGTTGCAATCTCAACAGACTCCAGAGTGAGTTGCTGCCTAGTAAGACAAATCAAACTTGGTTGTGGAATAGAATACTTGGTCATATAAATTTTGATAACCTGATAAAGATCAGCAAGATAGAGGCATTAAGAAGATTGCCAAGATTTTCAAAGCCCAATAACTCAGTTTACAAGTCCTATCAATTTCACAAGAAGACAAGGAATCAGTTCAAGACTAAGGAATTCTCAGCTTCTAAACCTATGGAGCTTATTCACACTAATATTTTTGGCCCAACAAGGGAAAAAATTCCAAGAGAAGAAAGGTATTTTATCTCATTTATTGATGCTTTTACTAGATCCACTTGGATAATATTGTTGAAAGAAAAATCAAAAGCTCTAAAAAATTTCAAGATATTTAAAGTACAAGTTGAAAATGAGAAAGATATAAATATTGAATGTTTAAGATAAAATAGAGGTGGAGAATTCATTTCAATAGGATTCAAATAGTATTGTGAATAACATGGTAAATGGAGGTAGTACTCAGTGGTTAGAACTCCACAACAGAATGGAGTAGGAGAGAGAAAGAACAAAGCAATTCAAGAGATGGCCAGAACTATGACGAATGAAGCAAAGGTTCCACACAGCTTCTGGGGAGAAGCAACAAGAGGAGTTTTCTATTTGGCAAACATAACACAACTTAGGACTAATAGTGATAATACTTACTATGAGTTATAGAAAGGGTGACCAACATTAGTGAAACATTTCAAGGTGTTCGGGAGAAAAAGCTATATCAAAAGAAATCATGAAAATGTTAGAAAATTTGATTCTCACACTGATGAGAGAATATTTCTTGGGTACTCTATCAAGAGTAAAGGATACAAGTGCTACAACAAGAGGAAAAAAAGGTATGAAGACTACATTGATATTGTAGTGACTGAAATACTTCCATCATTAGAGCCATCCAGAAAATATGAGAACTTGAATGAAGGAGAAAGTTTAGCCTCTAGATTCTTAGGCTAGGAAGAAGCAAAAGAAGAGGATGAAGTTGAAGAAATAGTTACATCACAAAGGCCCAAAACTCCTTCCTTGTATATGTAGAAACAACATACAGACAACCAAATTATTTGTGATCATAGGCTTGGTGCTCCAACTAGAAGAAAATTCCTTCGCAATATAAGTTGTGCTAATCTTGCCTTGATATCACAGATCAAACCCAAAAGTCTCAATCAGACAAGTGAAGACAAGTTCTAGGTGAACGTAATGAATTAAGAATTCGACTAAATCAAGAAAAATGATACTTGGGAGCTTGTCAAAATATTAAAAAGAATCTGGTTGATTTTCAATATAGACTTCATGGGCCCGAGGGGATGACTGTGAGAGGAAAAAACGCGCAATACTAGGGTTTGCAGTTCAGCGTTGGGCACCATGGAGGGGCTTGAAGGGGGGGGGGATCTACTCCCTCCTACAGTCATGTAGTCTCTAATCATTTCAAGAAGCCCGTGGAAGTGGAAACCGGTTGTATAGTAAGAGGAAAACAGGAAAATAGCATAGCACAGAAAATGGCAGAAATGCAGGAGGAAGTTAAGATAAAGAAAAGTACAATGGCAGACAGTCAGAAAGTTGACCCTAGAATTCAAACAAGACCTTGTAAACCAAGGGCTTCCATCACACCACGAGTGGTATTAAGTGATCCAGCACTATAGGCACACAAGGAGCACATGGCGAACTATGAAGTGATGCAAATGCATGGGGGTTTGGCTAATGGAGAAGGCCCTACATGCATGGATAAAGAACCATTGGAAACCTAAGGGAGATATAGATCTGCACCTTGGATCCAAGGGTTTCTTTACAATTTTGTTTGCAAACATAGAGGATAAGGATAGGATGTTTGAAGGAGGTCCTTAATTCTATGCAGCTGCAAGTCTTTACATGCAACCTTGGGTGATGAACTTCATCCCAGAGCATGAGACATTTTCTTCAGTGTTGCTATGGATAAGACTTTATTCCCTACCTCTAGATTACTGGCAGCCAGAATCATTAAAGGCCATAGGTAATAAAATAGGGCATTTCATCAAAATATCAGAGGCCACACTGCATGGAAAATATACCTCATTTGCTAGAATATGCGTGGAAATGGACCTCTCTGGGGCTTTGTCGGATGAAATAATCCTAGAAGTTTATGATGAAGATTGGGTTCAGGCAGTGGATTACAAGCATATACCCTTTAGATGCTGTAAATGCCATGAACACGAGCACCTCTTGAGAGATTTCCTTGTAAATAAAATGGAGAGCGGCATCAAAGAAACCTCAGGTAATGAGAATGAAAGCTTTACTAAAGTGGGAGGCAAAGGAAAAGGGGGGAGAAATAAACAAAAAAAAATCTATGAGGAAAAGCAGCCTATTCATAATAGGTTCAAGGTATTGGAGGAAGAAGAGGGGGTTGAAAGAGAGAAGCAAGAATTGAAGGACAATCCAGTAGTGAAGGAAAAGGATGACGACACAGAGTATAGATCTAACAAAATCCAACTAAAGGAAGATCAGCCCAACACGATGGAACTTGTTAGGGACCAAGAGATGACCTCAAGTGAAGTGGGTATGGAGGATCATGAACTGCAGGACATATTGAAGAGGGAGCACCTAGATCTAGAAAAGTTCTTGGAGGAAGGAACTATCAAAGGAGTGGATTTGCTACCTCAAGAGGAATTTAACAAAGTACAACAACTCTTCCTCTTGAGAACTTAGGCAAAGGGTTCGGGAGTCAAAAGGAACCATGATAGTCAAGATAACGAAGGGGTAAAAACTATGGAGGCAACAGAGGGACATGCTCCCAAGAACCCAGGAAGGAAAAGAGGAAGAAAAATACAAAATGAGCTGCTGTTAGAATGTGGAAAACTCGTGATCAACTTAGGTAAGATGAAAGACCTATCTAGTTACTCATTTACAAATCTTTCTTAATGAAACTTACAACATGGAATATTAGGGGTCTAGGAAGTAAAAGGAAACAATGAAATCTCAGCAATAGAATGAAGGAGGAGAAACCAGATTTGGTATTTATCCAGGAAACAAAATGTTCTATAGACAAAATAAGATAAACACATAGCAAGTGGCTTATTAAGTATGAATATCTAGAAGCTAAAGCAGAGAACGCAGCAGGAGGAATTCTTACGTTGTGGAACCCTCAGAAACTTGAAGTCCTAGATGTTGAAGCTTCCAGGAACTACCTATCAGTGTTCATCCAACCTTTGGGGAACAAGGAAGTTTATTTGATCACAAATGTCTATGGTCCACAAAAGCTTGAGGATAAACTCAGGCTTCTAACCTCTCTGGAGAAGCTAAGAGAAAGATATATGGGCATCCCATGGATTCTGGGAGGCGATTTTAATATGATCAGATCTCTCTCGGAAAAAAAAAAAAGGTGGGACTAGAGCTCTAGGCAGAGATTCCATAGCTTTTCAGAACTTCATTAACAACATGAGGCTAGTAGATACACAAACCTTCAAGGTATCTATACCTGGAATAATAAAAGGGGATGGGATGCTCAAGTGGCCTCTAAACTAGATAGATTCATTATCTTTGAGGACCTTATCCTATCAGGCCCTGACTTGTCAGCTATAATTCTCCCTTATGGAGGCTAGGACCACTGGCCCGTTCAATTAGAAGCGTCCTTTATAGGAATGCTAAGAAATAGACCTTTTAGATTTGAAAACATTTGGCTTACCCATCCGGATTTCAACAGCAATATTGGAAAATGGTGGACAGAAGATTTGAATGTTTAGGGTACTAAAATGTTCCTTCTGCAGTGGAGGCTGAAACACATCAAACTCAGGCTTAAATATTGGAATAAGAATCAATTTGGCAATATCTTTGAAGCCAAAAAAGTAGTTGATGGAAAGCTACAAGAAATTAACCTGGAGCTCATCACAAAGGGATTCACCGTGGAGGGTAAGAAGTAGGCTGATTCGCTTCAACAGGACTGGGAAGACTTATGTAAGCAAGAGGATATCTTCTAGAAACAAAAATCAAGAGTTCAATGGTTAAAGGAAGGAAACAGGAATACAAGGTTTTTTCACAAAGCCACTATGGATCATCGGTCTCATAAATGGATTTTAAAACTGAAAGATACGCAAGGAAAACAACTCACTACCCACAGAGAAATGGAATCTACTCTGGTTCAAAATTTCCAAGGCATAGCAAAAAAGCCACTTAGACATATCACATTTCATCAATGACTTCACTAAGCACATTCCTAGGCTTGTGACAAGAGAAGATAATTATAATCTCAACAAGCCAATTAATGAACAGGAGGTCAACGAAGTCATCAAAGAAATGAAAAATGGGAAATCTCCTGGCCCGGATGGTTTCAATGTTGACTTTTTCAAAGCATGTTGGAACATAGTCAAGAAAGATATTCTAGAGGTGGCAAAGGACTCAAGGAAAAATGAAATTGTTTTGAAGGCGCTCAACACCTCTTTCATATCCTTGATCCCAAAGCAGGAAAATACTATGACACCAGATAGATTCAGGCCCATAGCATTATGCAATTTGGTGTACAAAATTATTTCCAAAATAATTGCAAACAAGCTTAAGCCCCTACTTCCAACTCTAGTGTCTGAGGAGAAAATTGGATATGTGGAAGGTAGACAAATTCTAAACAATATCATTCAAGCTCACAAAGTGATCCACTCTTTGAAGAGCAATAAGCAGATAGGCATGATCATACAACTTGATCTTGAAAAGGCTTATGAAAAGCTTAGTTGGGCATATATCAGGGAAGTTCTAAAAGCATATGGCTTTGAAAATAACTGGATAAGATGGGTTATGGCCCTCACTACCACCTCAAGCTCTTTGATATTGTTGAATGGCTCACCATCCAAAACCTTCAAGCCTACAAGAGGTCTTAGACAAGGAGATCCGCTCTCACCCTTCCTCTTTATTCTCGTGATGGAAGGGTTGGGCAATGCGATCAAAGCTGCCAAAATAGAAGGAAAAATTCAGGGGCTCAAACTCACAATGAATGGGGATGCTTTGACTCATCAACAATTTGTGGACGACACCATGCTGCAGGGTACACCAACAGTCAAAGAATATCTTTCCTTCAAACAAATTCTGAAATACTTTGCTATGGCTACGAGTACTGAGGTAAGCCTTACCAAATCAAATATTTTCTTTTTTAATACTAATATGGCTATACAAAGAAACCTCACCAAAATTCTAGGTTTTCAAAGAGAAATGTTGCCCTCCAAATATTTGGGAGCTCCTCTAATGGACAAACCTCTAAGAAAGATAGTTTGGGAACCTATTATAAATAGACTTCAGGACAAAATCCGGAAATGGACAAACAGGTCTTTGAATTTGGCAGGAAGACTAGTGCTTACAAAGGCCATCCTACAAGCTATTCCTATTTTCATGTTTTCAGCACTCCCAGCTCCTAAAGAAGTTATGCAACGCATTAGAAATATTCAAAGAGATTTTCTTTGGGGCAAAGGGGAGGACAAAAAGAAATGGCCTCTAGTGGCCTGGGAAAATATATGTATACCTAAGACACATGGAGGTTTGGGACTTGATGACCCTGAAATCCTAAACAAAGTTTTTGGGGTCAAAACTATGGTGGAGATGGCTAAAGGAATTAGATGCCCCTTGGGCCAAGATTTGGAAACAGAAATATGCAAACAATTGGCAAGAAAGGGAGTACATCAAAATGTCTGGAATAATCAAAGGCTCCCACATCTGGAACAAATCTTGGGAGAACAGAGCTATTGTTCAAAAACACAGTTTCTAGGAAATCAGAGATGGAAACCTTGCTTTGTTTTGGGAAGATAATTGGCAACAGGAACCAAAATTTCTGAGAGAAGATTTTGACAATCTTAAAAAGGATATTGATAACAAAGGGTTACACAGGGTAAATGACTTCTGGGAGAAGAATAGAAACGAAGGAAAATGGAGAGTATGGAAGAATCTGCTTTACAGTGAGGACTCTCCATTGAAGGCCCAGGCAAAAGCTCTCACAGCTATCTTGGAACAGAGAAAGTTTCTGATTTCAACATCTTCAGACCAACTGAGATGGGGCAAAAACAATGAAGGGAACTTTAACCTTAAAGAGGCCAAGCGAATAGCCCTTGGACTTGACTTTCCAAACCCTGATTCAGTATGGAAGGACCTATGGAAGAATCAAATTTGGATGAAAATCAAATTGTTCATGTGGTTGGTGCAACATAAGAAGATTCTAACTTGGGAAAACTTGAGGAAGAGAGGGGTAATTGGTCCATCAAGATGCCAGCTTTGCAAATTACAATAAGAAAATATGGAACACCTTCTCAACCTTTGCCCATTCACTTCCACCTTATGGAATTGGTTAGCTTCAATCTTTAGACATTCTGACTGGGACATTCACAGCATCAAAAGCACATTGAAGAATTGGAGGAGTAATTTCTCTGCAAATGAAATAATCAACAAAGCTTGGGAACTGGTTCTTGGATTTCTAATTTGGGATGTTTGGAAAGGATGTAACAATAGAATCTTCAAGAACAGAAGTAGTTCTACCTACAGCATTATGGATCAAATCATAGGACAGCTCAAAGAGACTATTGGAAGCCTAATAAAAACCCCCCCTCAGAATCAACCTCATGAACGGGATAGGAAGATTCTGCTAAAGTTGGGCCTTCAGGGACTCTTCCCCCAAGGAATAACCAAGAATGTAAGTCATATATCAGTTGATAAGGATCTCTGGAAACCCCTCTCCCCTTTGTTTTATGAAGTGCAACATAAATGGGGCCTCAAAAGGAAACCCTGGCATTCCTGCGTATGGAGGAGTTATAAGAGATGATAAAGGGTTAATAATAACCATCTTTCACAGTCATCTGGGTAAAGCCACTAATAATATGGCAGAGCTCATGGCCCTGGAGCAATGCCTAGAAATCTTAAAGGACTCAAACTTTCATAATACCATAATAGAAGTTGATTCTGAACTAATAATCAACTCAGTTAAAAAAATATGCAATGGCTCAGTGCCAAACAAAGTTTCGAAACACTGGAGACTACTGCAAGTCTATCATCTTATTCAATCCCACCTGCGCACCATGAGAACCCTTAGCTTCACTCATGTGCAAAGAATGACCAATAGGTTAGCGGACCTTATGGCTAATGAAGGCATTCGATGTGCCAAAAGAAATAAAATCTATAAGTGGTCAGAGACTCCACAGGGTCGATTTAGGGATGAGTGTCACAAACAGGCATCAGTAGACAGGGAGATCTGCCAGAACAAAGGAAATAGGCAGGATGAGGTACAAGCAGGGAGTTCTTTATGCACAGAGGAATTTTAGCCAACATGAAGGAATGTATGAGCAGAAGGTCAAGAGCGAAACTAGAGGTTAACTCTGGTTATCGAGCGGGAATTTGGACATGGAAATCCACAATTATAAACTTCTCGGGCGGGAAACTTTTTACAGAACAAGTCTTCAAAGGAATAAGACTATCCACTATAGCCTTTTAATGTTTGGGGCCATGAAATTCACTAAAGAGTGGGAAGGTTGAAGTAATTGCGGAATTACAATGCATTTCACGCAGAAAACTGCTCGTTAGTTAACCTTCCATGCAGACCCGAAATGTGTTTAATAATTTCCTCTATAAAACTTCGGGTCTGAGGGCGCTGTTAAGTTTCGCGCATGTTGGAGAGGCCTTTTGTGATCGTTCTCATCTGGTGGATTTTGGGCAGCTAAACTGCCCAAAAGTTATCATCCTATTCAAACCCGAAATGGATTAAAATGTTGTTCTATTTTCTTTTCGGGTCTGGTTTTGTTGTTAAAGTGCGATCTTGTTTCTCACCCGAAATTTCACTTGGGTTGTTAGATCTTAGGGGCGTGATCGAACGACCACGTTGTTGTAGGAACACAATGGTATCGTGGGAAGTTGGTTTGGGCCTAAGGCTTGGTTTGTGGACCCACGAACCGAGGCTTTGTTAGGCTCAGCTTTTGCTTGGGCAAATGTGCCCTTTTTGTATATTATGTAACTTTGATTATAATTGGAATAAAAGGACCTTCGCTTGCTTTAGCAAAAAAAATATACTTGGGAGCTTGTCCCTAGACCCAAAGAAAAAAATATTATAGTCCCCAAATGGGTCTTTAAAAATAAGCTAAACTTAGCAAGGTCAAGTGATAAGGAACAAAGCACGACTAGTCTGCAAAGGGTATGCTCAGATAGAAGGGATAGATTTTGAAGAACACTTTGCACCTGTAGCAAGATTAGAATCCATTAGAATGTTCCTTATTTTTTCAGTCACAAGAACATCAAGGTTTACTAGATGGATGTGAAATCGACCTGTCTCAATGGTGATTTGGAAGAAGTATATATAGAACAACCATAAGGGTTCATGCTCTTAGAGAATGAAGATTGTGTCTGCGGATTGAAGAAGGCATTGTATGGGCTGAAACAAGTCCCTAGAGCTTGGTATGCCAACTTGGACAAATACCTTCAGCAGCAAGGTTCAAGAGAGGCACTAGAGATAACAATCTATATATAAAATCTTAAGATGATCACTTATTGATAGTTGTGGTTTACATAGATGATATCATCTTTGGTATTGATTTGGAACAATTGGGTCACTGATTTGTAGAGTCTATGAAGACAAAATTTGAGATGTCTATGATAGGATAATTATCCTTCTTTCTCAGGTTGCAAATTTCTCAATTTAAAGATGGCATTTTCATCTCCCAATCCAAGTACTTGAGAGAAACATTGAAGAAATTTCAGATGGAGGAATGCAATCTTATTAGTACCCCCATGGTTACTAAATTTAAGGCTATGTAAAGAGGATGAAACACCTATGGTAAATCAAATGGTCTACAGATCAATGATTGGAAGCATGTTATACCTCATAGCCTCAAGACAATACATTATGCAAGCAGTGAGTTTGGTGGCCATATTCAAGCTCGCCCTTATGAAATCCATGTCATTGTTGGAAAACAGATTTTCAAGTATTTGCAAGGAACAATAGACTATGGATTGTGGTATGCCAGAAGCATATTTTTTAAGCTAAAACCTTATACTGGTGTTGATTAGGCAGGCAACCTTGATGATAGGAAAAGCACCTCTAGAGCAACATTATTTTTAGGAGATTGTCTAGTGTCTTTGGGCAGCAAAAAATAAGACTCAATCTCATTATCGACAGTTGAAGCGAAGTACATTGTTGTGGCCACATACTGCACAAAAATTATTTGGATGAAACAAACCTTAAAGGACATCAAAGTAGAGCTAACTAATTGAATTCCAATCCTATGTGACAACGCTAGTCCTATTAGCATCTCTAAAAATCTTGTCATGCATTCAAAGACCAAGCACATTCCAATCAAGTTCCATTTATAAGAGAATAGGTTGTTGCTAATGTTGTTCGACTTGATTATGTGGAAACTAATGAGAAACTAGCATATGTATTCAATAAGTCAATGGCACAAGAACATTTTGAGTATCTCAGGCAGCAAATAGGAGTTGTGTCTCCTCCATCCAAGTGACTCAAATTTAATATGCCTTGGTAGTTACTCATCCTGTTGGATAATTTAAAGAGTAGGCTACAAAGTTTTAGGGGGATTTTCTTCCATTGGGTGCATCCCTTGCCATTGATGTCAAAGGGGGAGAAGAAGTTCCTAAGTGGAATGTTTATTGATGCCATGGAAATGTAGAGATGGAGAAAACCCTGTGTGGTTTCAGGGGGAGCTTGGTATGTTTCCATCAATGCAAAAGGGGGATATTTTTTAGCATAATGTTGGCATTGATGTCAAATGGGAAAGGATGGCATATGCATAGTAGGATTATGCTCAGAAAAATCTTTTCAACCGTATGTTGAAGTCCAAAAAATACATCTTGGATCGAAAGTTATGGTCAGTGAAAGCTATGAAGGACAAAAGTCAATCTCGATGACTTGGGCATGGACCCCACAGTCCAATCAGTGTACAATGGCATAGGAGGTATAGGTGGAAGAGTGGCATTGGTCGAAGCTCAAGAGGTACAATGCGGGTCTTGCCTGGGAGTTCTTCCCCAAATGTTACAACAAAATTTTGAAGGGTTTGGATGAGACACAGTCAAGCTAGCATGGTCGATAGTACAATAACAGGAAAGCATGTAGATTGAAAAGTTTTAGCATGGGAAGGTTCCATAACCACGTCACCCGGAGAGGCTTTCCTTGAAGGTTTGTAAAAGTGTGCAAATCCAATGCTCTAGGATGACATAAAGCTTGGGATGACATGGGCAGATGACAATGCAATAGAATGGGTTCTTATTGTTCGACAGTGGAACCCTCATAACATGTAATATCGGCAGGAGGTTCTCCAGATGGTTCAAATGGAACACAAGAGCTAAAGCTCCATGATGACTAGGCTCTGGGATGCCTGGAGTACAGGTGGTAGCATTGCAGACCAATAAGGAAACAAATGGAACACATCACCCAAAAAGAACTACACCAAAAGAAAAATATAAGGTGCATGAGAGGTAACTTTGGGCTAATTGGGTGTCGAGACACAAAGGCATTGTGGTGGCAGTGACAGCTCATCCTGGCAGCCTTTTGATTGGCCAACACACACGGCTTGTGGCCCCACACTACATGTCATCCCAGAGGGAAGGCTAAGGGCTAAAGTCTATCACTAAGACTTGGCTTCATGGGCGCTATGTGGCCATGGACCTACATAATTTCTACACTGAAAGGAGGTATTGAGGGCCTATTTCAAAGACATTTAAAGGGAGTTTCAAGCAAATGATTAGAGGGCCTTCATGCTAATTATATTTAAAATGGGTCATGTGCAAAATGGAGTCAAGGGTTAAAGTACACGTGGGAGTATGTTTAACGACATTGAACGGTTCAACAACTATTCTAGCCTACGTGTTATGATAGGCATCTACAAAATATTTGGAGCTCTATGCAGTTGGATTATGCAACACTTAGCAGGTCAACAACTGCATGACGTGAACAATGTGAATGCACAGGTTGAAGTGATTAACGGAGATGAGACCAAGAGCTATGTATCCTATCACAAAGTACATTTTTATCATTGGAGAGCAATGTGATTTAAACAAGAAAAATTTAATGGTTGAACTCTCTGATTGTGTGGGAGGTTTAAGAATTAGCTCCCAAAGGGAAGGCTAAGGGCTAAAGTCTATCACTAAGACTTGGATTTGTGGGCGTTATGTGACCATGGGCCTACATAATTTCTACACTGAAAGGAGGTGTTGAGGGCCTATTTCAAAGACATTTAAAAGGGAGTTGCTAACAAATGATTAGAGGGCCTTCAAGCTAATTATATTTAAAATGGGTAGTGTGCAAAATGGAGTCAAGTCCTAAAGTGCCTGTGGGAGTATGTTTAACAACATTAAACGGTTCAACAACTATTTTATCCTACGTGTTATAATAGGCATCTACGAAATATTTGGAGCTCTATACAGTTGGATTATGCAGCACTTAACAGGTCGATAGTTGCATGATGTGAACAATGTGAATGTATAGGTTGAAGTGATTAATGGAGATGAGACCAAGAGCTATGTATCCTATCACAAAGTACATTTTTACGGTTGGAGAGAAATGTGATTTAAACAAGCAAAATTTAATGGTTGAACTTTCTGATTGTGTGGGAGGTTTAAGGAATTAACTCCAGGCATGGTAAAATCACTAGAGTACACTCCTAAGTTTATTAAACCTAAAAATATTGAGTAATTAAATCTATAATATCGTGCAGTCATACTTGCAGTGCCTCACGAAGCTGCAATGGAGACCATACCAGCGTCGGTTAGTTGAGTAAACTAATCCCATCCTGATGTTCTTAATTAAAGATCAGTATGCCATATTGTGTGTTGAATACAATAGGTGATGAGCTAATATGTTGGATCATTCTCATTGTTGTTGTTGAACAAAAGGTTCATGAAACATTGAGCCAAAGTGGGGAAGCATTTTTGTATGTTGTGTGCCAGAGTGGGAAGTGGAGTATAGACTATGTGTATGCATAAGAAGATTTGTGGTTGAGAGTTGATAATTGTACAGACTAATTAAGGGTCAAGAGAAGAGTTGATGAAGCAGTGAAGTGTGCAATGAAGAGAGAGGCTATAGAGCAGGGAAGAATACATTGTGTGCAATAGTAGATTAGGTTCTTTATATTTCTATGTAATAGAAGTAGGCCTATGTTTCTCAGTTTGAAAATTGTATGAAAAGTAGAACAGTAGGTTGAAGCAGGGTGTGACCTACACTTATAAGAGGTTGGTGCCTCTTGGCAAGTTATGCCTTGCTAATTATTTTAAGGGGGTTGGGGCCTCCTGTGAGTGGGTGCTCACAAACAACAATAACAAACATCTTGGTGGTTTTCCCATTTGGGTTTCCATGTTAAATCTTTGTGCCAATGTACGTATGTTGCTCTTGTCGATGGTGTGTGTGTGTTCATGAGAGTAATTTTCCCTACTGCTAATGTATTTAATTATGAATTCTCATATGGATTATTGCTAAGCTAAATGGGATTAAAATTTAAAGCATACACTAATAATTGATTCACCACCCCTTCCCCTCCACCCCAAGTAATTCCTTATTCCAACAAATTTGGAGCTAGGAAGTGTCCATTATGTCAATAAGCCAAAGATAGCAGATACACAGCACATGCACATGCACACACACACCAGAGCTTATTTGAAGTTTGGTAATTCTGAGTTGGGTTTTAAGTAGCATACAAAGTGTTTATCATAATGTATGAATGAAGGTACACAGCATTTTTCATAGTAAACAATTATTCTATCATGGAAATGGAATGGTGAATATCAAATCATTGTTTGTAGGCGTGGGTGCTAAGGTTGCGTGCAAAGTATTTGATGAAACATCCAAATAGAATATTCTCGTCTAATTGTCTTGGTGATTTTGTATCAAAGACGATTTCAAATTTAAATAAGCACTAGAAATTCATATTTGCATCTAAAAGAGTTTTCTTTTCTTTATGTTTTCCATGAGAAATATCTTTATATTCCATCTTATGAATATACATGTTTTGGTCCTCGAGGAACTCACTAACAAGGGACAGATACCCATCAAAGTGGGTAACACCAAGGAAAACATTTTCTCCCCATTGGTCAACCAACTAGTTAGCATCCCTATGATGACCCACAAATAGCTTTACTTCATAGCTCTCCACCTATGCTCCAGCCTACTCTCTCTCCCATCTAGCACACTTCTTGAGGGAAGGAAGTTCATCTATCAAAATATACACTAACTATTTATGTATCATTTGCTTTCATTTGATGTTAAGGGCATACAAATATGAACTACAGGTTAAGTTGGATGGTTGACTACTCTTGATTGTATCGTTGTACCCACACTTCACCTAGGAGGTTATCCTTTGACCCTTGTCTAATGTGACCTCCTCTAAGACCTTTCCTTTTCATTATTTAGGAGAGGCATGAATAGAAGGAACTTCTTGATATAGTGTGCCAAAGGTAGTCCATATTTTTCATTTTCCATCTATCCTTAGTATTCATTTCCATTCTTTGGGTTGATTTTCATTTGTCAATGGTACTGGAATGTTATATTCACATCTTTGAGTCAAGGCTCAAAAAATTTTCCTTAAGAGGTTAGTGCAGTAGAAAGAAATATAAAAGCATATATGGCCACAACTAAATGAAAATGAAATATGCAAAGATGTCTAGGACTACTAAGCATGTGAGAAAAATCATAGCTTGAGCTCTACCCCCATCACTAGCCATCACCTAGTTCTTAAGCATCTCATGTTTATCTAAATCAAAGGAGCTTATAATTTCCCAAGTATTATGAGCAATAAACTACTACATCTTTAAGGGGTATTGATAAAACATAAAGCAAGTTGGTCACTCGAGTTATGCAAGAAAGAAAAGAAAATAATTGAAGTAAAAGGTGCACCAAAGAGATGGAAAAAACATGATAAGGAAAGGGGTTACTCATGTCTCCATGATTTCTCCCTATTATTATCATTATACTCAAGATGTTAGACCTCCTTCAGCTAGTACCATGGCTATGGTCATCTTCCTTTAAATCTTTCCCATTCCATGACCACAATGATCACATGCATCTATGGATTGATGGGCCTTCTTTTGAAATTTCCCTCCCCTTAGGGGATGGAAGCCCCCAATAGGGAAATTGTATAATCAACCCCAACATAAGTGTGGTAACTTTCATATAAATCATGAGCTAGAAAGACATTTGAAGGCAAGGTTTGTCTAAAGTATGTTTGTTCCCATAAACATTGAATATGATCCACTATGATACTTTAATGGTTTTGTCCCTGATGTTCCCATAGACATTGAATATGATCCACTATGATACTTTAATGGTTTTGTCCCTGATGTTCCCATAAACATTGAATATGGTCCACTATGATACTTTAATGGTTTTTTCCCTAATGATATTGATCTCACTTGATCTTGAGAGAATGTTTCAAGTGGTGCATCACACATGTAGCAAATATCCCTTGAGGAATGGATTGACACCTTTCCTACACACTGGGGAGGACATTTAGCCCAACTTTGAGAGCACATATGACACTGCAGCCACATTGTTTCCCTTCCTGAGATGAGCATTGGACTTTGAGGAGCCTCCACATGGTTGTATGCCTCTTTCCACCTCCAAATGTTGAAATATTGAGCCAAGAAGAAAAGTCATTGGCTTGATTGATGATGTGCCTAGATATACCCAAGATGCCCCCAAGATGACTTTGAACCTGCTTGATGGACGTTGCCTTGTTCCAAAGCCTAAATAATGATGGAGACCATTTGAGAGGATTTCAAAGGGCTATCACACTTTGTTTGGATGACAACACTTTATCCTAGGGATGCCACATCACCTATGCATACCCTACAAGGGTGACAAGAGCCTTCTAGATGATATACTATAACAATATTGTTTTGGTTTGTTGGGGTTCGAGAAAAGTATACTATAACATTTGTAACTCTTATCTTGGCTTCCAAAGTTTTCTTGGTACCTTCTCCCATAACCAATAGATTCTTATCACCTTGAACCCTCCTTTATTACTCTTATCTTGGCTTCCAAAGTTTTCTTGGTACCTTCTCCCATAACCATTAGATTCTTATCACCTTGAACCCTCCTTTATTGAAGACATTTCTAGGTGATTTATCTACAAACTTCTTAGAGAGCCATTTGCTTGGCACCCTAGCAATCTAACCTCTAAGTCTCAACAAGGAAGTATCCCTTGTAAAGATAACATCAACCACAAAACAACATGAAAAAGGCCATTGAGGTAACAGTGGTGGTTGATCTCATTGTTGTCATAGGTCCTAGGCGCCTAGTGAGGCTTTGCACTAGACCTACAAGATTTTGTAGTGACAAGGACTACTCAAAATAAAGAACAAGGCTTGAAGCCATTTACATCAAAGCTCATCATGTCACTTGCAGAAATTGAACCTGGATGGGGAGGGTAACAATCATTCCTCCCAACTACCCGAGATAAACCTAATTGAGCACGCGCACACACACACATATCAAACAAGAAGCTCACTACTCACCTCTGTGTATAGCCAGCAGGGTATTAAGTTGCATAACAACATTTTGATGAAAGTTGTGTATGGAATCTTTATATCTGTTTAGTACTTTTTACTTTGGTTTTGGCATAGTAATTTGGGATCATAATTGGAAGTTGGTTGGTACTCTTTGCAGCTCGAAATTAATAGCTAATTTGTGCTCAAAATAACCTTGTCTGGCATGCGCTGCTTTCCAACTTGAAGCAGCTATAGCATTTATGAATCAAGCATGAAATTAGCATGCCATGAAAAGATTTATCTAAACAATCTAAAATCTAAATAATGCTATAGAAGTAATGATTCAAGATGCATATAATCTCTCTTTTGGAAACAATCCTTTGATCTCTCTTTTGCAATTACTGTGCCATGAAACTAGTTTTCTGAACAATCTAAAATCTAAGTAATACTATAAAATTAGTGATTCAGGATGCACATAATCTCTCTTTTGGAAGCAGTCTTTTGATCGTGTTAAAATCCAAATGGACTGTAGACATAGAACTGTTTCGGTCTGTGCACTATATTCCTAGTTCCAGGTAAATTATTTGTGATTTTTCTGTATTTGATTCAAGGTATAAACCAAGACCTTGTGTTATTGCATCATGTATTCCTTGGTCACAAACACTTCCAACATATCAAAGAAACCTAATTTTTCAAACACTTCCAACGTAACAATGAAACATAATCTTTCAAACACTTGCAACATAGTAAAGAAACATAATTTTTGGTATAATCCATACAAAGAATAAAGCAACTGTGCTAGGTCACTTAGGTCACCTTGTGAGAACTTTGCCTAGGAGGTTCTTCCTTCAAGTGACTTGCACTCACCTCGGAAGAGTACTGAAGTGGGAGACTAGATGACAATGGTTCCCTCTCCGAGTTGCCTTTTGATTTGTCTCAAGTATTGACCTTGTTTACTAGAACTCCTTCAAGTGACTTGCACTCACCTGAGAAGAGTACTGAAGTGGGAGCCTAGATGACAATGGTTCCCTTTACGAGTTGCCTTTGTCTCAAGTATTGATCTTGTTTACTAGTGTAACAAATCGAGAAGTAACAAGGTCATACAGTTGCATTCTCCCATGGTCATACTGGGTGGAAAACGTGATTATATGACCTGGTATGACTGAGTTTTTGGATAGGTATTGTGTTATAAAGGCATGTGGACTAAGGTTTCTAATTATAATATCTGCCATTTTGTATATACATGTGGTTTAGAGTGTCATTTGGGCATAGAGTTTTGTTGTGTTTGCAGGTCTTTGTCAAGAGGAGTCACTTCCGAGTTTCATGATCGTAGTATACTTGTCTCATTCATTATTAGGCAATGTAGTGTATTGTTAGGTAACAGTAGTATATCCTTATTTGTGGTATTTTGGAATTGTTTATATAATTATGAAAGTTCATCTCTTCCTATTCCACATTGTTTGTGAGGTTTGTCCATAGTAGCATAAAGACTAATACAATGATCATTATGCCAATGGGAACATCCACAGAGATAACAACAATCCTCCCACTAACATAATGACTATGCGAATAGGAATATCCACAGAGATAACAACAACCCTCCCACTAACATAATGACTATGCCAATAGGAACTTCCACACAGATAACAACAATCCTCCCACTAACATAATGACTGATTGGTTCCAAGGCATACACAGGGCCTTCCTCTATGTGTACGAATTGACTCTGTAACTATAAAATATCCTCCCCCTCATTTTGCACTGCAGCTATTGTTCATCTTTGAGTTGTGTTCCTACAAGTATAACTTACTATGATTCAAATATTCATTATTCTGTTACTGCACTATTCTTATGTACAATATTGCTCCATTTATATGATTAATTACAATCAAGCAGAATATTGCCATCCAGATGCTTATATGTCCTGCATAATCCTTGGCACAGGCCCATTCAAATGCTACCAGGTATGTTCATGACATCATTTATCGCACCTTCCTTGAACAAAGACTGGCAAGACTAAAAAGTTCTTCAATGACATAAAGACAGTCAATTGTCATGACTTGTTAATGGGAGGAAACTCGCACTAAGAAATTTATTTCAGCATGCCAAATTCAGATTAATATAATGGAAACACCCATTGACAGTCTCCCTATATTTGTCCAAATAAAACCCTATATAGATACACCAAATTACGCGACATAGTGCTCTGCCATTATTTTCCAATCTGCCATGTAATGCCAAAGGAAGATCAACTAAGTGGTTAACCAACAAACTATATGAATATGAAGTGCACTCAATAATGAGTGGTTAACCAACAAACTGTATGAATATGAAGTGCTCTCAATAATGAGATTATAAAAAGTTCTTGCTATAGAATAAGCATTCCTAATCTACTATCTAATGCGAAAGGAAGATCAATTAAATGGTTACCCAACAAACTGTATGAATCTGAAGTGCTCTCGATAATGAGATTCTAAATGTTCTTGCCATAGAATGAGCATGTTGTTACATTGGGACCCTGAGCCTCACCAGCATAAAATCAAAATCAAACGTTTCTTCCCTTTGCATTAGAGGGGATCCGAAGATTTTCAAAGTGGTTAACCAACTAACTGTATAAATCTGAAGTGCTTCAATAATGAGATTACAAATGTTCTTGCTATAGAATAAGCATGGAGTTACATTTGGGCCCTGAGCCTCACCAGCGCAAAATCAAAATCAACCTTTCTTCCTTTTGCATTAGAGGGATTTTGAAGATTTTCTACAACAGAAATTCAAAGAATCTTCGTCAAATCTACCATCAGATCACTACTATACAAAATCTGTACAATCTTTCCCGTCATGGTTATCTCCAGATGACTTGCTTGATTTTGGTTTTAAAGACGAAAATGAATTCTCTTTGATGATTGTTTTCTTTACTAGAAGTTCATCTGTTTCATGTAGATTTAAGTAGGTGTAAAAGGCCATTCCCGCTAGAGCCATTGTTACCCCCAAAAGGCTCTTTATTCCTGGATCAGACTGGAAAGCAAGGAATCCTCCAAGAAGAATAATACAGGTTTTGAATTGTCCAAGCACAACATGCGTTGTAGCAGAAGTAGCCCTGCAAAGAACAGTGGTATAACCATCAATATGCCCACCAAGCATGAGGGGATTAGTAATCAGATTAACAAGAAAATCATATTAGCAGCTTACCCCAATGCTAAAGCACCTGACCATTGTAGCAAAAATCCCAATGCAGCAGAAATAAGAATGGCCAGTGTATTGGAGATATTCCAATTAAACGTTAGTAAACCGGGAGGATCCAACCAGGGCATTAAAGCCACCAGTGAAAATACTGTTACTGGTGTTGTTTTCCACATCAATCTGTTCACCATGCAACATCTAAAATTAATATGTTGGATTACTGCAATGTAAATCAATTCTTTGGCTATGAATTTCGACACAAATGTTAATTGGTAAGGACACTACTTTGACATCCAACTTCATTTCAACCATGCTAAAGACTCACACACTGCACAGGAAGCTCAAGTACTTACCCAAGTGCAGTCCAGTTGTCTTGTTGCTGAAGATTTGACCAGAGAATTTTGTTTGTTGCACTTGGTACTATCCATGCTAGAGCCACCAAAGCACCGAACAGGTTAAATTGCAAGTCTGTCACAGTTGCGATAGCGACTCCAAAAGAAACAACCATCAATGAAAGTGCCTGCAATCCGTACAAGATTTTGTCTTATCTGTCTGAAACAGAACACAATAACAGGGAAACTAAGATACGTGAAAAATAAAAAAGGTTATTTAAAAACAAAAGATATCAGTACCTTCTGGAAGGAAACTCTCTTCCCCAAGAAGAGAAACTCAGTCAATACAATGGTTGGAGTGACAGCAATCTTGGCCATTTGATAAAATCCAACACTAATTCAAAACGATGTCAGACTGAAATACTGCAAAGTTGCCAATCTTGAAGATAAGTTCTATCCTACAAGCAAAAATTAAGTGAATGTGATGATGTACCTGTTGAATTTTAAGCTAACATTAGCAAGACCATTAGAAAATGCCGTAACCATTCCCAGAGCAACCAAAGAGGGAAACGATGTTGATTTGGCCTGAGGTGCTGTAGGCAGAAGACAGATTGCTTTGAGGAATGCCATGAAGATCCAACTTAGTCCATAGTGGACTAGTGTGAGAAATATGGGATAGTTAAACCCCACCTTCCCAAGTAACTGGAAATAACAAAATCAGTCAAGTTTAGATGGGCTTCTTATTTTTCAATTCAGTAGCATGCTGCTATGGTCTAGCATGCTCATCCACTCACTAAACTGGTTGAATGAAAGCCAGGAAAACTTTTATGCTTGTGACTGATTTTATGCAGACAAGTCAAAATCCTTATGGAAAAGATACCCAAGGATTATTCATTCTGCAAAAGGCATAGCTCGAACTCACCAGCATCCAAACAATATAATTCAAGCTCAGTACAAAAATTAATCTATAACTCATAGTGAAAATGATCTCCAAATGTACAGTAAAATACAAAACTGAGTGGGACGTATAAAATAGTAAACGAAATTTTATACACTAACATTCCATGTTAATATAGTTAGTAACAGCTTCTCTCCAAATGTGACATTAAAACTAACTAGAGAATACACAAAACTAAATGACACCAAGGAGGCTCATCATTCACATTATGATTCATGAATGATTCGAATCAACCACCAAACAGTATAAATTATTTGATATGCCTTAAAAAAAAATGTGTTTCCATATATACTCCACATAAAATTGAGTGCAGCCATTTTTACGTCCTTGCCAATTAATCAATCAAATCCACTAACATGGACAGGCATCTATAATACAGGAAAACAGACAACAAACAGAAGCATGCTGTTAAGGATCCAATTACCTCTAACTAAATACCTGAATTAGTTAGAATCCGTTAAACTACTTCATTTGCTCCCTGTTACACCATACTTTCTATGGGGTGTCAAAGGACCATTTTTCATGACACCTAATAAGATGACGCCTATGGACTTTCTATAGACCAGTTTGCCAATCATAGGCATTATCATGCTGCACATGTTCTCCTTGGTACTACCTTTTTGGTTGATCCAATGCCGGCCACCCAGGGTTATGTAGTATTCATGGAAAAAGACTTTACATAATCAGTTTGTCATTACCTTTCACTCTAAAGTCTCATCAGCATATTTGATAGAATGGTTATATTTAGACCCATGGTGTAGGTTCCTTCAATTGAATATTATGTATCTTTTTAGCTTGATGGAGACACTATTCTCTCGTTGAATCACTATTGGGAAGATCACCTTTGCTTATGATGCTCTAGTCACTACTTTCACTTGGCAAGGTGGGTTTATGTCTTGTGTTTAATTGTTTGTGTTGTCTACTACATGGTGGGGTGTTTTCCTAGTGCTTTACGTTGGTATCATTCATATTTCATCACCTTTCCATAACTGTACCTGTTGCTGCAAAATCTAGCAGGCCTAGTGCAAAGCCTCACTAGGCAGATCCCAACTTCAGTGCAACAAAAGATCGGCTGCCACTGTCACCTCAACAACCTTTCTCCAGCTGTTTAGTGGTATTCAATCACAAGGAAGGCTTCCGTAAAAGGATCACCTTAAGGATACTCAACAAGAATGGCTCAAGGTGATGGATGGGCTCTAAAGATTCAGACATAGTATTGGCAGAGCCTAGATGACTTATATAATCTTTACCAAAGTTCAAGCACTCTATCCTTAGACCAAGTGAATTACAGGGCTTTTATAAGATAAGAGTTTTGCATATTTTCAATGACAAGGCAAAGGTCTTTCAATGATAGATCAACAAAGGGTGAAGACCTTCAATTAGAAATGAAGGATCTAGGGTTTACAACAGAATTTTTTGGCTGAAACATGCATAAAATAACAAAGGATGATGACATCAACCTTAAAAGGGGGATTAATATGCAAATAATACTAGTTTTTTGCTTTTAGACAATTATTCAATGCAATTCCTATCTAAAGGGCAATAAAACATCAAAGATAACTTACCTTTTTAGCAATATTTCACATAAACCCTATACCTCACCCTAAATATCTATGAATTAAGAGAGAAGAAGGTGGAATTTATTTAAGAATAGGGTTTGCCAATTCCACCTAGATTAATGTCTTGTTCTAAATGGGGAAATGGAGTCTTCTAGGGAAAATCCAATGACAATGGTTTTGTTGAAGTGGGTGGGATGACTAAGGCATCCACTTATAAACCCTAGCAGCTTCCATGTGAGGGGAGATTTTAAAATAAGAGATGCACACTTGGAGTTCTCTTAAAGGATTCCAGGAAAACAATTTTACATATCATAGAGGAGCAATATTTCAAGATAAGTTCAGCAATTTATATCATGGCACATATAGAAACCTTAGTACAAAAATACATGCAAAATATAGAGAATATGTGGTAAACTTACAAATTTTTCCGCAAGAATCACTTAAATCAATACCAAGAAACCATCTTCAAGCAAGATACCATCTCCAAGAGCAATTCACATCACAAAATATCACATTTGAAGAAAATAGAGACACAAGGACTAATGCACACTCCCAAAGAGAGGAGAGGATGATGAGTGAATGATGATGATAAAACAAAATAAGGCCTCATCTATTATATGAGGTTTATCATGCCTTATTTCAATAATTTTACAAGCAAAGCCCTAAAACAAGTTTGCTTAAGCATTCAACAAGTCTAAGGTCACAAGCCAACCTCCATAACGCTCAAAAACATAAAATAAATGCCAAAAATAGCCCACATGTGTGAGAAATAACAATCTCCACCATGATGTCGTCCTCCATAAATGCTCAAGGTGCCTCAAGCAAGTGGCAAAAGGGATCATGAGTGCTCCTCACTTCAAGAAAAGCTCAAAATGCATGGGCGTGTCTCCATAAAGTGCCTCCTCAACCATGACATCATCCAAATTATGCCCAATGTCACCCTTCTAGGTTTAAGAGGAGTAATGTGGCATCATCATATGCAAGTGTTGGGGTTCAAGGGTGACATGCAAGCCCTCCCAAGTCATAGAATGATAACTAGCCATCATGTGGACTTCGGGACAAGCAACATCTAGCAAATAGCGTCAAGGCCAGCTTGGGGGTGTCCTTGCCCCATCTAGACATATCACCAAGTAGTCCAACGCACCAGCCTATTAGCTTAGAATTTTAACATCTAGGGGGGCATATGGGGGGAAAGTACCATGTGGAATCATCTCATAGCCAACACTCATATCTGGAGGGGCAATGTTGCATCATGAAGGTCAAAACTTCCCTCGGAATGGGGTACAATGCTCTAGAGTGGTGCTAGAGAGGTCACGCCCATCCCTTAGGGGTCTTTGATCTTGTGATAATAACACCCAACATAAACCCCTCAGGATCAAGCAAGATCAATAATCATCAGGGGAAAAAACCATTAAAGCATCATAGTGGCAATGTCTAATGTTAGAAGCACAAGAATACTTCACACAAAACTCGCCTTCAACTAGATCAGGCTCTATAAACAAGTTACTTCACTTATATTAGGGACAATTAGGTCAACAACCCTATTAGGTGTTTCTGAACCCCAAGGGGAGTGACATGTCCTAGATTAGCCCATCAATCCATAGGTGTGTGTGATTGATAATTATAGTGGGAAAGATTTCAAAGCACATGCTATAGCCAAGTGACCAGCTAATGGGACTGCAACATCCTGAGTGTATAGTTGTAAGGAGGGAGAAATCATGATGGCATGACTTACCTCTTTCCTTGGCCTACTTTTGCTACCCCTCTAGTGCACCTTTTTCTTTAATGATTTATCTTTATTTGGGTGCATAGCTTAGGAGCCCAAGCTTGCTTTTATATTTTTTTCAATACCACTTTAAGATGAATTAGTTTCTCGCTCATCAGGGTTGGGACTTTCAAGATTTCCTTTCTTTGAGATGAAGCATTAAATTCTTGAGGAACTGGGTAATGGCTAATGAAAGGGGTAGAGCTCATGTTAGACTTTTTTCCACGTGCTAAATATAGTCCCAACCATATTTTTCGTTTTAGATTTTCTTTCATTGTGGCTTTATATGCTTTTATCTTTCCTTTAGCAACGTAAACCTTTAGGGCCAAGTTTCTGAGCCCTGACTCAAGGATGTGGATGAAGGGTGCCAATCCCAACAACCAATGACTACCAACTCAAAGAATGGAAATGGATAACAAGGAGATATGGAGAATGGAAAATGTGGATTTCCTTGGACATGTTGTATCAATCAGTGTTTTCTCAGTAGTGCCCTTCCTAAACCCTAATGCCTCAAAGGAGGTCCCACTAGACTAGAGTCAAAGACCAACCTCCCAGGTTAAGTGCGGGAACAAGAATACAATCAAGAATAGTCAATCATCCATTTTTCCCTATGATCCATATCAATATGCCCTTAACATTGAATGAAAGCACATGATTACAAGAATGGTTAAAGTATTTGTTAATAGATGACCCACCTTTCTTCAAGAAGAAATGTTGGATGGAAGCGGGATCTAACCAGAGCAATAGGTGGAGAACCTTGGCATTGTGTTATTTGTTGATCATATTAGAGCTATTGGCTAGCTAGTTATCCAAACTCCAAAGTAGAGAAAAAAATTCTCCTAGGAGTTACCCACTTTTTAGTGGGTAACAATACCTACATACTTGTTACCTACCAAAAAGTGGGTAACCCCACAAGAGAAAATTGCTCAGTACATGATGATATGCCATGATCCTCCACCATTTGCACGTCATACAATTCATCATCTGGCATTCTTCTTGAATGAAGGTGGTTCATCCTTCGATAGGTATTTGAACCATCTTGAAATCATTTTCTTTTACTTAATCTTTTGGGCATTCTAACATGGATTAAGGGGTGATCTGGATGATTGACTAATCTTGACTATGAACCTGTTCTCTCACTTTACTAGGGAGGTTATTTTTTGACCCTAATATAGTGGGACCTCCTCTAAGGGCTTAGGGTTATAGGTGTTGATTTTTCTAGGGTTCATAGAAACTAGAAACAATTTCCTTCAATGGATAACTACTTCCAATGATTTATTAGAATCAATTTTATATAACATCCAATATCATTAAGCAATTATACAAAAGAAAGTTTCAACCATTAAACATGAAAGAGAAGTAAAAATAACCATGAGAAAATGAGACAAGAGGCACAAAAAACTAGGCTTGAGGCCAGGGCAAAATCCACAAGGGGAAAACCCAGAAATTTTTCCTTATGAGAGTGAGAGTTCAATGTTCATCAATACATCCATAAATAAAACACCAAGATAACATCTAGCCAGTAACAAGAGCTTCCACCCCGCTCCTCCTTTTTCCTTTTGAAATTCAGCCTCGTCCTACTCCTTTCTTCGTTGGATCAGAGATAAAACAAGAGATCATCCATGTGTCAAAGTGTAGAGGAGAGGTCTCATATTTATAGGCTCCCAAAGGGGTCGAAAGGGTGCCTCCATGGGGCCTAGCCGACTTGGGGCTGACTTGATCAAGGAGGAGGCCAACTTTACATTTGTTGATTCATTAAATTCATATTTTATTTTCTCCTTTTTATTTTGATGAACATACCGACCATGGCTACTATATTTCCAACAATAGGAGCGACACTACTTGGGAGACTTGGATTGAAGTAGTGTGTCCATGATCATTCTATACTTATCACTTTCCATCATTCCCCATATTTCATCTCCATTCCTTGGGATTGTGGTCATTGATTCATTGGGATTGGCATTCTCTTATCCTCATCCTTAAGTCTAAGTTGGAAAATTTTCCCGGAGATTGATATAGTTAAAAGGAAGATAAAAGCATAAAATGGCCACAATAAAAGAAAAAGAAAGTCAAAATGCTAAAGATGGTCAAGATATAAATTAGTGCATGGGAAAAAGCCTAGCATGAGCTCTACCTCCCTCTAGCCATCACCCAATTCCTTGAGCACTTGATGCTCCATCACATATTAAAGGAACTCTTGCATGTGCCAACCATGAAGAGTGATAAACTGACTTTTCATTAAGGGGTAAATAAATGCTAAACCATTAAAAGAAGGCTTGGGATCCTAAGTTACGCTCCCAGTTAGAGCATTATCAAAAAGAAGTAAAAGGCGCACCAGAGGGGTGCAAAAAGTAGGCCTAGGAAAGGGGTAATTCATGCCTCCATGATTGTTCCCTCCTTACATCTATACACTTAGGATGATGGACCTCTATCGGTTGGTCCCATTCCCATGGCACCTTACCTTGAAGTCCTTCCCCTCCATTGCCACCATTATCACAAGAACTTATGGATTGAAGGGTCGACCTAGGACGTGTCACCTCCCCTTGGGGGTTGGAAACACCTAATAGGGTTGACCTTTTAGCCATCCTAACATAAGTAGGGAACACTTTTATGGGACTTGGTCTAGTTAGATATTTGATGGTGATCTCAGTTTGAAGTGTTATCATGCCCTTAACAATTAAGTATGGTCCACTATGGCGCATCTATGGTCATTGTCCCTAATGATTAGTGGCTTTCTTTTGATCTTGAGATGGTTTTTCCAGATGACTCTTCACACCACGTAAGAGGCATTTGAGGGTACACTATATCACTCCACTACATAGTATGCCCAGTCTGTTTCGCACCTTCCAAAGAGTAGTAATGACTCTGCAGATGCAGTGTTGCCCCTCCAAAGCAAAGCGTTAGGAAATTTGATGATTCCACATATGATTAACACCACAAAGTACCCCTAGATGTTGAAACTATGAGTCCCTCTTACTTGGTGTTCGATATACTTAATGTTGTATCTAGTGGACCCAAGACGCCCCCTATTTGGCCTTGACACTATTTGATGGGCATGACTTGATCCGGAGTCCAAATGATGATGGTCGTCCCCAGGATGACAAGGGACTACTTGCACTCACCCTTGGAGCCCCAATGTTGGAGAGAGATAATGCCATGTCACCCATCTAACCCTTGAGAGGGTGACGTCAGGCACCTACAACATGAGATTTGGACATGGAGACATTTTAAGGCACATCTTGAGGTCTCCCCTAAAGACTTAGAGTTGATGATGATGATTGGACATCTCATTAGTCCTTCACATGCATTTTTGTAGGATTTAAGGCAGAAAAAGGGCATGACATGCTGCTTTTGGAGGATATCAACCCACATGTGTGATCTTTTATGGCATTATTTTATTGATTTGAGCTATGGGGTTGCCTTGTAACCCTTTGTCTTGTCAAACACTCAAAGTCAAACTTGTTTTAGGTCTTGTAGGGTAATATTTTTGTAAAAGTGAAGGTATAGACATCATATAAATAGAAGATCCCTTGACTATATATATATATATATATATATATATATATATATATCATCACACATGTATTTGACTCTCCTATTCTAGAGTGTGAATTGCATTGTCTTATTCACTACTTGGTAAAAATGTGACTTTATGGAGCATCTTGCTATTGGAGATTGAATATTACATTGGAGACATCTTTTTGGGATTAAAAGAAGGCTTTTTCCCGGAAGGATTTGTAATTTTATTATTGATTTTTCATTATTTCCATGTGAATGAATTCATGTTAGGGTTTCTAGATGTTCCATGACTAAAGGTATATTGTCTATTGGAATCTTAGTAAAACTTTTCATGTTAAATATATTCTTCCTTGAAATCCAAAAAAGAACTCCTAGTGTACATCTTCCATTTAATTTCTCCCCTCACAAAAAAAATTTCAGGGTTTTACAAGTTGAAAACATATTCTCCCCTTTACTCCAATCAATTTTCATTTTCCTTTCACATTTTCCGTAAAACTCCTTTTGCCCAAGTAGGTATAGGCATTGGCCAAAGTTGTGTTATTTAAAGTCATCAAAATCAAAATATTTTCCTAGGCTTTTTAAGGCAAGTCGCTAGAGCTTTTCTAGGGCCAATTTGCTTCTAAGGTCATTTTGGATGGATGTTTATGGATAAAAAATTAGATTTTTGCTCCTTACACCTTTTAAATGCAAAATCTAACTTTTGTGGTGGTGAATCCTCCCCAAATAGGGTTGATGTCATCCTTCCTAATTTATTTTGTGCTCTAGAAACCTTAAACCCTAGCCAAGCTTCAACTTGAAGCCTATTTGAGGGTTTATCTTGTTCCTTTGTTGATCCAATCATTATATAAACCCTTTCTCTAACTCCTACATGTATAGGTACTCCTTAATCATTGCACATCAATAATCCCTAGCATGGAGTGGTCCTTGTTTATTCTAGGGTTAGAATACTTATACCTTGATAAAGAAGAATTACACCTATTCCATCATTAAGGTATCTTTCCCTAGCCTATTTATATCCCCAGGATCCCTCTAAATAGAATATCCTTAGAGGTGAATGCAAGGAAGCCTCCCTTGTGGTGAAACTCCACCAAACAACAAGAGGAAGATTGTTAAGGTGACAGTGACAATCCTTCCTCATTGTTGCTATAGAGTATGGCCCTCGCCCTCTGAGTCCCCTCACAAGGCGAGCTAGATTTTGCAGCAACATTTTTGGCATCGTTTCTGGGGAAGATTTGAATCAACCTTCTTGAAATCCAAAATCTAAGCTTCAATAAAATTTTGGTTAGAATAACCTCAAAACGACAATGTAGATTCTCATCTAGTAACTCAGTTATCTGAGACCACTATTTCCCCTAGTAGTCTGTCTAAGGAAGCCATAGCTCTAAGGAAGAAAATAACAACCTGCAAGATGACTACTACTTCCACTTGCCCTATAGTTCAAGAATCTTTTGTCGTTAAAAGCCTCTTTAGTGCTTCATCCACCCTTGACACCATGGCTTAGTGCAACATTCCAACCATTGGATGTAAGTGGGTTCCCAAATGCTCCCCATAAATTTCCTGATAAATATGAAAAATGGCTACCTAAGTTCAATGGCGTTGATGTTATCACAGCTGAAAAACATATGCATGAATTTTACTGGCTATGAGTGGAAAGCTAATAGAAGAGGAAGACATTGTTATGATGTTGTTTGCCATGTGCTAGGGATTGGTACCTAGATTTAGCCATAAGGAGTCTTAAAAATTGGAACAATTTCCATCGAACATTTCAGAAAAGATGGGCTACGATCGAAGAAGGCATGCAACTCCTAGCTAGGTTCTAGGGAGCTAAAAAGATTGAAAATGAAAGTGTTAAGGAATGTACTCAGTGGTTTGACAAATTGGTCAAAAACGTTCCTCTCTTATACAAGCCTAGAATAATACAAGCCTTGAATAATACATAGAAGCTTTCCCTAGACACATGTCCTATGCATTAAAAAGATAAGGGACCTCAAAGTTTAGATGAAGGTAAAACCTTAGCTATTAAGATTGAACATAATTTAAGCTCATCCAAAATTGACATGCTTTCATATCCAAGGGCTAAAGTTGAATTCAAGGCAAAGCCAAGCACCCAAATTGATCCTACCCTGCAAGCTTTTGCTCAAAATTTTGATAAAGTCACAAGTGAGTTGATGCGAGGGTAGATGGCCATAACGAATAAGCTTTCAATCCTGGAAAGAGAAAGAGGATCCCAACAAAATTTTCCTCCTAGACCATAATTTAAGAATGAGATGCCTCCTAGGAGAAACCCTTACAATGGCAAGAATAACTCCCAACAAAGTGTGCCTAATACTCTTTCCCCAGCTAATGTGGTTGGCCATGAAGGGTTCTCTTGGTAACAAACATATAATGAGTTCCATAGTCAACAGGAGTGCCCTTATAAAACTAGGTGGAAGACGAAGAAATCCTGGAGGGCCTAAATATGATCAATGATCATGCTCCATCCATTGCCTCACTGAATGAATCAATCCCCCTTTCTAAACAAAAGGCTAAAGACACCAGTGATGAGCTTAGTGATGATTGTGATGAGCCAATCAATGTTGTTGAAGAAGGAAGTAGGTTCAAAGGGTTGCAATACTCTAGAAATAATAGTGAGCAAAATCACCTTCAAGCAACTAGTGGTAACAGTAATATCCCTCAAAAGAGTGCCAGGCCACCTATACCACTTAAGAACGTCCCAAAACCCAATACATCTAAATCCAACAGCAGAGTATCTTTGGATGTTGACTTAGGAAGTGTTTTGTCAAAAGTGAATGTGCAAGTGTCTCTTTTACAGTGGACTAAACTTGAAACCCAAAGGGGGCAAGCTAGAAAGGTATTTAACCTTGAAAAAGAGTTTGAGGACCCTCCAATGATACTTCATAATATGTACAGTGATAGAAGAAGTGGAGGGTATGCACCATTCCTATCATCCTTAGTGGTAAATAATTTAATATTGCACAATTGTATGCTTGAGTCAGGTGCCACAACAAATTTCATGCTTTTGAGAGTCATGAACCAGTTGAAAATGCTCATTTACTAGGCCATATAGGAATGTTTGTGGTTTTGATTCGAATTCCATCCTAGTGTATGGTCTAATGAAGGATATTAAAGTTTCATTGGCTACTAACAAGGATGTTTTTGTGTTAATGGATATTGTAGTCAATGATGTTCTAGATGCTTGGGGTATGTTTTTGTTTGGGAAGTGGTGCACCTTTACAGGTGGGCAATTACAGGTGGATTTGCCATCTGCTACCATAGCCAGTGTTGATGGGAAACCATTCATCTTGTATAAAGACCCACACATCCTTGAGCATGTTGAAGATATAGAGCCTTTCCCATTCTCCCAACATCCTGGTAAAGCCAAACATAATACACCTCCTTCAAACCTACAAGCAGAATGGAAGCAATTTCAACCAAGAGTCCTTGAAAGACCCAAAAAGGTTGAGTTTGTATCAAGAGATGTTTGTCAAGTCAAAACTCCACTTGCAACTAAGAGTAAGAAACAGACATCTCAAAACAATAAAAAGAAGAAATGGGTGCAAAAACAAGGCAAGGATTTCCAAATTGGAGATTTGGTCCTTGTTGGCCACAAATCATAACCTTGTAAGGATCCATGGAAAGTAAGGGTAGGATACTTTTATCTTGCAAACCTTGATGGTGAGCCCTTGACATCCCCTGTGGAAGGAAAGAACCTCATTTTTTTTTAGTGTAACCTGACGCATTTACATTTAGATAGTTGCAGTGTATTTATGTGATTGCATTATTGTGTGTGCATCCTACTTATCCATTATTCATGCTAATGTGTATGCATGGTAGATTCAACTGCATTGAGCTAACATTTTTTTCAAGTATTGTTTTATATCCTATAATCGCAAGCGTGATGATCACCACTTTGCTCACATTTTATCAACAAGTTGTTTTGAGTGTAGAGCAATGTGGAAAAAGTCAAAGTCGGGATTAAATCGGCAAGGGTCCAAAAGTTGAAAAAGTCGTTAAAGTTGGGAGTTTTTCGAAAAAGTCGGCAAAAGTAAAAAAAAATACAAAAATATTCATTTTTTAAAAAATCCCGACTTTTTCAATAAAATCCCAATTTTTTCAAACAAACAAAAAAATCATTAAAGAAACTACCACGATTTTTGGAAGAAGTCCCGATTTTTTCCCGACTTTTTCCACACTATAAGTGGTAACAACTTTGCGAGCCCAAATATTGTTGCGGTTCTCATGCACTCCCTGTTCGAGCATATGGATCATGTGCTCTACAGTGAACACGTGCTCCCAAGTTGCAGCCAAATGTTGTTGTAAAATCTAATAGGTCTTGTGAGGGGACTCACAAGGCAAGGGCTAGACCCTATAACAACAATGAGGAAGGATTGCCGTTGTCACCTCAGCAATCTTCCTCCTACTGTTTACTAGAATTTCACCACAATGGAGGCTTCCATGTATTCATCTATAAGTATTTCTAATTAGAGGGCTCTAGGTGATATAAGTAGGCCAGGGAAAGATACCTTAATGATGGAATAGGCCTAATTATTCTTTATCAAGCAAGGTACAAGTATTCTAACCCTAGAATAAGCAAGGACCACTACAAGCTAGAGCTTACTGATGTGCAATGATAAAGGAGTACCTAGACATGTAGGAATCAGAGAAGGGGTTTATTTAATGATTCGATCAACAAAGGAACAAGATAAACCCTCAAATAGGCTTCAAGTCGGAGCTTGGCTAGGGTTTAGTATTTCTAGAGCACAAAATAGATTAGGAGGGATGACATCAGCCCTATTTGGGAAGGATTTACCACAACAAAAGCTAGCATTTGTGTTTAAAAGGTGTAAGGAGGAAAATCCTAAATTTTTATCCAAAAACATCCATCCAAAATGACCTTAGAAACAAATCAGTCCTAGAAAAGCTATAGCGACTTGCCTTAAAAAGCCTAGGAGATATAAAAGAAAGGAAAATATCTTGATTTTGATGACTTTTTAATAACACAATTTTGGCCAATGCCTATTCCTACTTGGGAAAATGGAGTTTTAGGGAAAGTATCAAAGGAAAATGAAGATCGATTGTAGTAAGGGAAAAAATATGTTTTCCACTTGTAAAACCCTAACTATCTTTTTTTGTGAGGGGAGAAATTAAATAGAAGATGCACAATAGGAGTTCTTCTATGGATTTCAAGGAAGAATTTAATATTTAACATGCAAAATTTTAACAAGATTTCCAATAAACAATATGCCTTTAGTCATGGAACATTTAGAAACCATAAGCATTATTTCATCCACATGGAAAATAATGAAAAATCAGCAATAAGCTTATAAATCCTTCCAAGAAAAATCCTTCTTCCAATCCCAAAAATATGTTTCCAATGAAATAGTCAATCTTCAATAGCAATATGCTCCATAAAATGACATTTTTACCAAGTAACGAATAAGACAAGGCAATTTGCACTCTAGAAAAGGAGACTCGGATTACATGTGTGATAATCAATAGAGTGAAGGGATCCTCTATGTATATGAGGTCTATCCCTTCACTTTTACAAAAATATTAGCCTACATGACCTAAAACAAGTTTGAGTGTTTGACAAGACAAGGGGTTACAAGCCAACCCCATTGTTGAAATCAATAAAAGAATGCCTTTAAATCCCACATATGTGGGTCGATATCCTCCAAAAGCATGACAACATGCCCTTCTCAGGCCTTAAATGCTACAAAACAATCATGGGGTGGCCTAATTAGATGTCCTATCATAATCATCAGCTCTAAGTCTTGAGGGGAGACCTCAAGAAGTGCCTCAAAGTGCCTTTGTGACCAAATATCATGCTCTGGGTGCCCTACGTCACCTTCTCAAGGGTTAGATGGGTGATATGGCACTATCTCTATCCAGTGTTGGGGCTCTAAGAGTGAGTACAATTTCTCTCTTGTCATACCACGTATGACAACCATGATCTCGAATCTAGATCAAACCACACCCATCAAACAATGTGAAGGCTAGCTTAGGGGTGCCCTAGGTCCATTGGGTATTGTTACCCACCACCTGTAGGTGACACCCATAAGAGAAATTTTTCTCTTAGATTTTCCTTAGCCGGTAGCCAACATCCCTAGGCAGCTCGATGTGCCACCATCTCTACCCCCTGAGCCAGCTATTAAGCACCCTCGCCCATCTGTCATGATTGTATGTTTGAAGGTGCGCCTTCCAACCCCGAAGGTATGGTTTTCATTATGTAGTTGGGTATTTTTGCTTACTTATCATGGACACTTCTAGGCAAGGATTAGTGGGGTATTCAGCGAAAAGAATGGGCTTGGTTTGTACTCCTCTCCTTGTCTAACTTGGTGTTTAACCGTGTGTCCTAGTCTTGTGGGATCTCCTTTATCGGCTACTAGCTTTAGGAGTGGCAGTACATGGGAAATCATGATTTTGGTTGCGTGATCCCGCTTCCTAACACCACATACATCAGTCCCCTCCACTCATTATAACCCGTTTTCACATATTTCCCATCCGGGTCCACATTTGTCCATTGGATCCACAAGGTGTTAGCCTCCCCCTCCCCTTGTCCACACTTTGGGTCAAGCCTAGAATTATGCCCTGGAGGTTGATGTAGCTAAAAATAAATTAAAAAGCATAATTTGGCCACTCTCAACAAGAAATGTACCATAAAATGCAAAAGATAGTTGGGACATACAAATTTAGCACATGGGAAAAAACCAACATGAGCTCTACCCCCATCATCATGGCCATCACCCTGGCTCCTCATATTGGCCCCCCCTGCATCATTGAGGAACCCATGATTGTCCCAACCCCTGGTGGGAGATGAACTACCCAACCTTAAGGGGGTAATTACTATTATATCTTACACATCATACTCTCATTCCTTGGAGCCCCAAGTAGTTATCAAAAAGAAAAATCAATAAAAGGCAAAAGGCATATGAAAAAGGGTGGAAAAACAAAGGTCGGGGTAATTCATGTACCACAATTTCTCCCTCCTACATCTATACACCCAAGTGTGGGCCTCCCTCATCATAGCTACCCTTGTACCATGGCATGTGGCTTGTAGCCTTCCCCTGATGTCCCACTCTGTCCCATCATTATATCACATGACACCAACCATATGATCGATGCACCATGGACCTGTCAATCCCTTAGAGGTTGAAATCGCTTAATAGGGTCCTTGATTAACCTCCTCCTCGAACTTGGAGATATTTGTACACTCCAAAGCCCATTATGGAAGGGCATGCCACTATGAAGTGACCACTTGGTTTCATGACTTGTAAGCTCATTTGCTCAATTACACTAATGATTTGTTGTACTGAAAGGTGAGGAAACGGATTGGATCTTATGCAGGATTGTAGGTGGGTCTTCATCTTGGGGTTTGGTCTCCCTATACGGGGTCCAAGCTCTCCAGAGGATCATATGGGCATTCATAGGGTGTGTGTTGAGAGCCATGGGCCTCCACTATAGAAGAGAGTAGATAGCCATTCCATGGAATCCTTCAGCACCACTCATTGCTCACTTGTGTTCCACTTATTTGATGATGACGATGCACCCGGACCACCTTGCCTAGCCAGCTACACACATGCACCACACACTTGGCAATTGATCTAGGGCCTAGATGTGGTTTTGTCTCACCAAGAGACAAAGGGAGGGCTTGCATCATTGTTCCAACCCTTGCAGATGGGATATATGCTTGTTCGCTTCAGTTGGAGACCCATGAGGATGCCTTTGTGACCCCACAACCACTTGGGAGCACCATAGGTCATTTGCTTGGAGATCAAGGGGTCATCCCCTTCATCACTATTCTTGGAGCCCTTCCATTCATTTTGGCACATGTTGGCCTTCACTAGGCCTTCCAACGACCTTCCTAGCTATTGTATTATGATTTCGACCCTCTTGAGAGGCATATTTTTCATATTATGGAGCTATTTGGTGGGCTTCTCACCAAAAAGTTGTTATTTGTACATTATTTTCTTATTAGGGGCATCATTAGGCCTAATTAGGCAATTTAAATCACTTAGATGATCATATAAATTAATGAGAGGTTCATTTCATTCCTCATCAACACTTGGATTTGGGATATATCTTTCGAAAGATTTTAGACCTCCAATTTGTAGAATGATTTGGATGATTAATTGCATTTTGACGTGTGGAATATTTTCACTATCTCTCTTGGATCTTCTATTTTGCAAATGTGATGGATTGATATACTCTCTTGTCATGTCAGTGCTCTTTTCATGCGAATTTTTTGATAATTATGTCTAATGTATAGAACGTTATGCTTTGATTTTTCTTGTGCCCTAAAAATTAATGTGAATTTATAAAACACTTGTAATCTTAAGCTTGTTGCATACGTTATTCATCTTGGCAAGTAGAACGAATTTTCCTAGGCGTAAGTTGTACACCTTTTACCTTGGAACTCCATCCAATATTGCATATTGAAGTATAAAAGTCTAAAGTTGCTATGAAGTTACATTCACAAAGAGCATAGCTGCTTCTTTAGGCCTCCTTGAAGAGCAAAGTTCCTAGATCTTAATCATTTTGACTCCAATCTTCCCAATAGCCAGAAAATGGTACTAGATGCTTGGTGATCACATTAACTTAATGAAATATCAATATTTCACCTCTTTTCTTCCTCTTTTCTTCCTCTTTTCTTCATCCCCTGAGGATAACGAGATTTTCTAGGGCTTGGTGCAAAATTTTAGGGAGGAGGAATTTTATCTAGACAAGTTTCTTCATTTATGTCCCCTCTAGGCATCCCCCAGTTTTGAACGAATTCCAATAGTGTAATTTCAGGTAAATTGATGCCCTAGCTATCATACCAAGAGGGAACCCTTGAAGTTGCTTTGACTAGGGGATTTCTTGAAGTTTTGCACTTTGTAGTTCATCATTCAAAACCTTTTCTCTTAACTATAGGTGATCATTGGATGAGCCTTTACCACAATATATCTCTCAACCCTTGGTCTCTTATAGTATTTCTCTCAATGAATTTTTCGTGGAAAGTGACCCTAGCTTCTCACAAAGCTCACACTTCAATTGAATCTTTCCATTGAATGAGCCATCCTTGCCTCACTTTGAACCCTGGTATAAACTCATCAATCGCAAGTGAGGGATTTTGGAAGTTTTGATCTTAGGCATTCATCATTTTTGAATATTCCTAAACCCAAAGTCATCCTTCCCTCAAGCCTTTCTTGGAGAACCCTTCTTTTGCCTCTAAAACAAGCAACCTAGTATCTGAGCCTCTCCTTTGAATGGGCTTTGGAAATCACATTGTGCATCATTATTGACCTCATCATTCTAGTGATTTCCACCATACCGAGATTCCTCCCATCGGTGAAATTCCATAAAGAGCAGGGGACATCAACTGAGGTGACAGTGGGTCCTTATTCTGTTGTTGCCACTTGGTCTAGTAGTAGTCCCATTGGAACCTCTCCTAGGACCCTTGCTAAATTGAGCGATAACATTTTTGGCGCCATTGTTGAGGAAACGAGACGTGTCTAGTTCCTATATGATGTCATTGATATATCGTTCTTGGAGACTCCATTGGAAGAACAAAGCCCTAGTTCTTCATTGAACCTTAAAGTCAATACTTGTAGGGTGAAGCAAGCATCTCTCGAGGCATTTCAAGTTCACGTTGGCGACTCCATATCTAAGATCTTAAGAAAATTTGCATGGCAATAAATGGCTCATTGGAGAGGCCTATTTTACATGTTTCAAAATGATGATCCTCAATCCAATGATCATGATGTCATTAGAAGCCAAGAGGAGCTTGATGCCCCTCTTTATGAATCTCTTGGGAGCCATGAAATTGAGGAGCTTTCTCAAAGCCCTGAAAGGGGATTGTGGTTCTTCCCAAGGTATGATAATCATAGTCCACTTTGTTCCTCCCTTGATGACCAAGATAATGTAAATATGGATGTTGATGAGCAATCTATCTCATTATGTCGTAATGAAGATATGCCCGAGGTTGTTATTCATCTAAAGTTTATGAGCTTGGTCGTTGAGTTCTTCATATTTTCATTGCATGAAAGGTTGCACAAGTTGGATTCCTCTTTTCCCTCCTCATCTATGACCATTGATGCATGGTCCTCAAATGTTCCCGCGCCCCACCCTTACCATTCATTGAGCAAATCTTGCGATGGAAAAAGTAATGTTTGGGCCCCCTGCCTCAAAATGGTTCATGAGGGAAAGTGCTTTTACATTGACTTAATCATATGTTGGTCTCGTGGCAGTATGACTATACTTAGCATTTGCACAATGTAGCCATGCATGTTAGAGTAGGATGCATTGCATATTGATTTTAGATAGCTAACATCATTATATTCTTTGATCATGCAAGATTAGGTGCATTTAGATTAAAATTGCATCTAGAATAAATAAATAAATAAATGTTGATTTTTATGGCCTAATACAAGCATGGGCGATCATAAGACGCCACAAAAACATGTTGCCCCATGTGCTTAGTCTTTGATGTGTAGGTAACATGTCTATGGTCCCAAGAGATTGTTGGTGTTCTCATGACCTCCCTATTCGAGTACGTTTGTGCACTCTATTGAGAGATCATGTCCCAGCTGGAACCAGATGTTACCCACCACCTGTGGGTGACAACCATAGGAGAAATTTTTCTCCTAGAATGTCTTCAGCTGGCATCCTGCAGCCCCTTGCAGCCCCCAAATAGCTCGATGTGCCACCATCTCTGCCACCTGAGCGAGCCATTATGCACCCTCACCCCTCTGTCATGATCGTATGTTTGAATTTGGGCCTTCTGTTAAGTTATGGTATGTTCTATGCTTATAACAGTTTACTTCTTTTTCTTATTATATTCCACAGATTAGCAATCACATGTACATAAAGTAAAGTGCAGTTAGAACATTAAACGATCGACAAAAAACAAGCTAAGACAACAGACACAAGATGTGGCAGCTAGCCAGGGACAAACCCCACAATGTGTGGGGAAACCCTTTGATCAAATCTTCTTTTATCTTCAATAATTCAGCAGAGAGAAATAGTACAATAAATCTTATTTATATCAGCAGTAGCAAACACTAGATCAGCAGTATCAGCATTAGCGGCTTCATCATCAAAACTAGGGCAAAAGATATCTCGCAAACCAATTGTCAGATCGGCTTGATTCCACCACCAAAAGTTGCAGTCTTCAAAGGAGGTTCAGATGAACCTACGACGCAGTTCAGAAGAGGAGGTTTGATAGTCCATGCTAGTCAAAGTTTGGATTTGTAGTTGCAGCTTCAATTTCAGCAACTTCCTTCAAACTAGGGTAGTCAATATCTCACAAACCGATCGTCGGATCGACTTGATTCCACCACCAAAAGTTGCAACCTTCAGAGGAGGTTCAAATGAACCTACAACACAGTTTAGAAGAGGAGGTTTGATGGTCCACGCTAGTCAAAGTTTGCATCTGCAGTTGCAGCTTCAGTTTCAGCGGCTTCATTCAAACTAGGGCAGTCGATATCTCGCAAACCGATCATCGGATCGACTTGATTCCACCACCAAAAGTTGCATCCTTCAAAGGAGGTTCAGATGAACCTATAGCGCAGTTCAGAAGAGGAGGTTTGATGGTCCACGTTGGTCAAAGTTTGGATCTGCAGTTGCAGCGTTAGTTTCAGCAGCTTCCTTCCACATGTGTGAGAGAGAGACTCTTTACTGCGCAGTAGAGAAGACCCTCTTTTCTGTGCAGGAGAGAGAGAGAGATGTGATGAGATGAGTGAGTGCAAATGAGGAAAAGTCCTCTTGTATTTATACACAACTGATGATGTTTGAATAGATGCGACTGTTAGGCTTCTGAGCCTACATGAGTTGTAGGTCGGCTTGATAATAATTCCATAATCAAAATAAATTCATATCTCCATAAATACTTATCGGAATCAGATGATCTTTAGATCAATCCTACACCTCTTGACGAGAGGAATCTAATAAAAATATTATTAGCCATGAATAGGATGACCCACATGAGTTTGGCCCTAGTTGCCAATTTAACACTCCCTCTCAACTAGGGAGAACTTCATCTGCAATATGTCTGTCAGTCGCTACTATTCATCCATCAAATGCACTGCCCTGTACAGCCTGACCCTTGCCCTGCTATGCTCTATTCTGCCTGTTCTGCTTTGTCTTGTTCTACCCTGTATTGATCTGTATTGTTATGCTCTGTTCTGCTCTGCTCTTGCATTGTTCTGTTCTACTCTACTTTTGTCCGAATTATGAAGAAGAAGAAATGATCGAGGATGTATCATACTGACTCAAAGTCAGTCTCAGAGTATGTCCCACTAGTCCCAGACCAGTCTCAACCAACCCGAAGTTAGCGTCATAGTCAGTACAACTCCACTGGTCCCAGAAGGATATCATCCTCCACTGTCTCAAAGTCAGTCTGAGAGTGCGTACTACTGGTCTTAGACCAGTCTCAACCAACACGAAGTCAGCTTCACAGTAGGTACCACTCCTACCACTGGTCCTAGACCAGTATCGCAATCTCAGAGAGTGTACCACTGGTCCCAAACTAGTCTCAACCGACCCGAAGTCAGCGTCATAGTATGTACCACTCTCACTAGTCCCAGACCAGTACTGCACTGACACAAAATCCGTCTCAGAGTATGTACCACTGGTCCCACACTAGTCTCAACCAACTTGAAGTTAGCGTCATAGTATGGTACAACTCCTACCACTGGTCCCAGACCAGTATCATTGATCCCAGATCAATGGAGGTCATCCTAGCGTAGGGAGTACGGTAGATACAGCAATGCATCCATCAGTACTACTATGGTCCCTAACTTCATTTCCCTGCTCATTGATCAAATGAGAGGTACTTCCCATGAGCCCCAAACTGCATGGGTACGATGCCTCGACAGGAGAACTTAATCAATCCCCTCCTCACAAGAGAACACATCAATCCTGCTACAATCGCCATGG
Organism: Pinus taeda; assembly: GCA_000404065.3. Classification (NCBI taxonomy): domain Eukaryota; kingdom Viridiplantae; phylum Streptophyta; class Pinopsida; order Pinales; family Pinaceae; genus Pinus; species Pinus taeda. Next base: position 149,360 of record APFE030305527.1, on the reverse strand, counting down.
AGAACACATCAATCCTACTACAATCGCCATGGAGAACACATCAATCCAGGCATCATAGGAGAACACACCAATCCTGCTACAATCGCCATGGAGAACACATTAATCCAGGCCTCACAAGAGAACACATCAATCCTGCTACAATCGCCATGGAGAACATATCAATCCAGGCCTCACAGGAGAACACATCAATCCTCTACAATTGCCATGGAGAACACATCAATCCAAGCCTCACAAGAGAAATAATCATCCTGCTACACAGGAGAGCGAATCATCCTATTCCACAAGAGAGTGAATCATCTTGTCCCACAAGAGAGTGAATCATCTTGTTCCAGCACGCACCACCAGGGTAGGGTGAGTCACCCTGTGATCGTATGTTGCTCCAGTAAGAGCCGCAAGCCCTCAGAGCTCCCAGAGCTCAATGTATGCAACATGCAGGACCCTTGTACAAGGGTTTCTTGATGACTCCAAGTTGTTTGGGAAAATCACAAATTAGATCTTTCCTCGGGGCTTTGACAAGGTGTATAAACCTGTTCATCATCTTAAGCGATGGAGCCTCCTTGCTCATCGACTTACCAATTCCCAGATGATGTCTATCCACTGGAGCAATCGACGAATATAGGATTCCTCAATAATCGAATCCCACCTCTGGTTGTTACAGAGAATCAAAGTGGTATGTGTTCAAACAGCTCACTGAATAGCTTCCCCAACCAAGTAGATTCATACGAGATCATACTCGTAGATATGTATCCGGTCACGGCGGTGCTTATGGCAACCGACTTCTACTTCCTGCTCATCCATTATATCGAAGCAGAATCCAAAGAGAAATAGCACTAAAAAGTGCTCCAATGATCCTCCATACTACCTGCCTAATCAACATTCGAATAATCATGCAGTTTCATATTTCCGGCAGTGTATCTAAATCCATGAGAGATTGTGTCCTAAAGACATCTCAGAAGATTCTTGCACCAATCTAGTGAGGTTGAACCAAATATGAGCTCACAATGCTAACTGCAAAACATATGTTTGGATGGAGGTTCACCAAGAACATCAACGAGAATGAGTTTTTGAAACTCAGAGGCATTTCCCAAATCTGGTCCGACATCACTACCATATAACTTCTGAAAGTTAAGATCCTCGAGGTAGTCACAGGCTTGCAGTCCACCATACCAAATCTTTTCAGAATCTTCACCACATATTTTCTTTGAGATAGGAAAATTTCCCTTGGCTTCTGCCACAGTTCAAGTCCTTAGTTCTTCATTTCAAATTCAGAATCCAACTCCCTCTTACATTTGTGAATGAGAGGGTCTGCACCTGTTAGAAAGAGGTCATCCACATACAGCACTAGTATGAGAGACTTGTCATCTTCAACCTTAAAGTAAAGGTTAGGATTGACTTCACTCCTAGTGAATTCCAACTTCATCAAGTAGCTATCGATCCTCTCATACCATGCTTGGGGTGCTTGCTTCAGCCCATAGAGAGCCTTCTTCAACCTGCATACATGAGATTTTCGATCATAAATCTCAAATCCTTCGGGTTGCTCCACATAGAACTCTTCTTTGATCAAACCATGCAAGAACGTGGTCTTGACATCCATCTGATGTAGGTTCCATCCTTGTGAAGCCGCAAGAGCTATGATCGAGCAAATGGTCGTATATCTGGCAACAGGTGCAAATATCACATCATAGTCTATTCTTTCCTTCTAGGAGAAACCACGAGCAACAAAACGAGCCTTATACTTTTCCGTACTTCCATCTGTTGCATGCTTTATCTTGTAAAGCCATTTAGAAGTGACAATTGTCTTGTCCTGGGGTCTGGGAACTACTTCCCAAACATCATTCTCCATAATAGACTCCTATTCTTTGGTCATAGCATCCTTCCATACTTGATGCTTGATGGCATCTGAGAATGATGAAGGCTCATTTTGTATGATCGTGCTCATGATGGTCAGGTATCCTTGATACCTGTTAGGTTTCTTACTTTCACATAAGGTTCCTCGGGGTGCAGCATGTCCTTCAGCATCATCAAGTATCCCCCTAAACCATGAAGGCCTCTTCCTAGAAAAGGAAGGCTCAGGTGGATAAATAGGATCCATGGGTTCCTCCACATTAGGCATTGTTACATCATCTACCCATAGAGACGGCTTCCACAATCATACGGTTCTTCCTTTCCGCCACACCATTCTGCTCAGGAGTGTGTGGTGTAGTAGTCTCCCTCTTAATGCCAGCCTCAGATATGCCTAAGTGAACCAACTGTAATATATCGAGGTCTTGCTTTGGCTTGAGGGGAATGGTCCCCTTTTGAGCTTTCCTTCAGCACATCCTGGACATACACCTTCTTTCTCTACTCGGAATTCAGGCATCCCTGTGACCATTTGTCTTACACCGAGTAGAGCTTTATAATGAAGGGGGGCAAACCTCCGATGCCAAAGTTCAGACTGAAGAGATGTGTCATAAGACATGACACCTAGCAGACTTCCATTGACCTGATATAATGAATCAACATGAAACCCAAGAGTAAAGGCATTTTTAACATTATTTTTCCATATATGTACCTCGCCATCGCTGAAGGTTACCTTGTAGCCTTTGTCTTCCATTGCCGAGATGGACACCAGGTTCTTTTTGAGGTCAGATGCATTTAATACATCCTAGAATTTCTAGCCTTCTTGAATGGTTGTCCTCTTCCTTGATTCCCAACTCTCCTCTTACCTTTGCTATTGAATTTGTCATTCCTTTGATTGCCATCAGAGGGATTTTGATCATCGTCCCGATGTGAGTCCTTTCTATCAGGGCACTCCCTTGCATAGCGACCTGCTTTATCGTAGATGTAACATCATCCTTTTCTTCCACCCTTAGGTCCAGCCTTTCCTTTTGATTTAGTCACGGAATTATTTCTTTTCTTAACATGAGAAGAAAAGGCAGCAGGAGGACCTTCAGGAAAGGGCATTTCTTGCTCTTCTACCCTTGTTTCTTCTTGAATGCATCTAGCCATTAATTCCTCGAAACCAGGAATTACATTATTGTTCAGAAGAGTAGTCCTGAACACATACCATTCGGATGGTAATCCTCCAAGAGTCATGAGTGCCAATTCCCTATCAGTAATAGTCTCCCCAATAGATAGGAGATCATTCTTGATCTGGGTGATTCTTAAGAAGTATGCTTGCATACTCTCATCTTTACCCTTCTTGATTTCCCTCAGCTTATTTCTAAGAAACAAAGCTTGATTTGCATCATTAACTTTAAATAAACTCACCAGTCTATCGTAGATTTCCTTGGAGGTGTTCAGGTCAGAGATGTAGGCCACCAAGTGCTTGTCGATAGAGTCCCAGATGATCTTCTTTGTTTTGACTTCTTTGTTTTTCCATTTGTTCCAGGCAGTAGCGGATGCATTTGATGGAGGCTCAACAATATTGCCTCTTACATGGTCAAGCACTCCTTGATCTTCTAGGGTTAGATCGATAGACATCTTCCATCCGTGATAGTCAGCTTTCTCACGGAGCTTGTCTTCGGCAGGAAAAAGTGTTGAGGACCCCATAGTTCTTTTAGGATAGCCTTGCCAATCTCCTCTTCAGTGATTGCTCTTGCTCTTGCTCTTGCTCGGGCTTTGTCTTCACCTCAGCTCTAATACCATGTTATGTTATGGTATGTTCTATGCTTATAACAGTTTACTTATTTTTCTTATTATATTTCACAGATTAGCAATCACATGTACATAAAGTAAAGTGCATATAGAACATTAAATGATCGACAGAAAACAAGCCAAGGCAAGAGACACAAGATGTGGTGGCTAGCCAGGGACAAACCCCACAATGTGTGGGGAAACCCTTTGATCAAATCTTCTTTTATCTTCAATAATTCAGCAGAGAGAAATAGTACAATAAATCTGATTTATATCAGCAGTAGCAAACCCTAGATCAGCAGTATCAACATTAGCAGCTTCATCATCAAAAATAGGGCAGACGATATCTCGCAAGCCGACTGTCGGATCGGCTTGATTCCACCACCAAAAGTTGCGGCCTTCAGAGGAGGTTCAGATGAACCTATGGCGCAGTTCAGAAGAGGAGGTTTGATGGTCCACGCTGGTCAAAGTTTGGATCTGCAGTTGCAGCTTCAATTTCAGCAACTTCCTTCAAACTAGGGCAATCGATATCTCGCAAACCGATCATCGGATCGACTTGATTCCACCACCAAAAGTTGCAACCTTCAGAGGAGGTTCAGATGAACCTACAATGCAGTTCAAAAGAGGAGGTTTGATGGTCCACATTGGTCAAAGTTTGGATCTGCAGTTGCAGCTTCAGTTTCAGCAGCCTCCATCAAACTAGGGCAGTCGATATCTCACAAACCGATCGTCGAATCAACTTGATTCCACCACCAAAAGTTGCAGCCTTCAAAGGAGGTTCAGATGAACCTACAACGTAGTTCAGAAGAGGAGGTTTGATGGTCCACGCTGGTCAAACTTTAGATCTGCAGTTGCAACTTCAGTTTCAACAGCTTCCTTCCACATGTGTGAGAGAGAGACTCTTTACTGTGCAATAGAGAAGACCCTCTTTTCTACGCAGGAGAGAGAGCGATGTAATGAGATGAGTGAGTGCAAATGAGGAAAAGTCCTCTTGTATTTATACACATCTGATGATGTTTGAATAGATGCGACTGTTGGGCTTTTGAACCTACATGAGTTGTAGGTCGGCTTGATAATAATTCCATAATCAAAATAAATTCATATCTACATAAATACTTATCGGAAACAGATGATATTTAGATCAATCCTACACCTCTCAACGAGAGGAATCTAATAAAAATATTATTAGCCATGAATAAGATGACCCACATGAAGTTTGGCCCTAGTTGCCAATTTAACACCTTCCAACCCTGAAGGTATGGCTTTCATTATGTAGTTGGGTATTTTTGCTTACTTATCATGGACACTTCTGGGCATGGATTAGCGGGGTGATCTGGTAGAAAGAATGGGCTTGGTTTGTACTCTTGCCCCCTTGTCTAACTTGGTGGTTAACCTTGTGTCCTAGTCCCGTGGGATCTTCATTATTGGCTGCTAGCTTTAGGAGTGGGAATACATGGGAAATCCTAATTTTCGTTGTGTGGTCCCACTTCCTGACACCACATACATCACTCCCCTCTGCTCATTATAGCCCCTTTTCACATAATTCCCATCTGGGTCCACAAGGAGTTAGCCTCCCCCTCTCCTTGTCCACATTTTCAGTCAATGTTGCACAACTCGTACTCGTATAAGACTCGTCTAACTATTGACTCGGCGACCCGTATAAGACTCGAGAATGACGTGTATAAGACTTGAATAAGACTCAGCAAAATACAAAAAATCCTTTAAAAAAAGTATGATCTCCAAAAAAACAAATTTAAAAAATTATGAATTTTGAGTGGGTCCACAGGTCTTATGCGAGTCCTATGCGAGTCACATGCGGGTCTTCACGGGTTCAATACGAGTAGACAAGTTCTATGCAGGTTTGGAAGAGTATGGGTAGAGACCGTTGGTCCTATGTGAGTGACCCATCTCGCTATAAAACCCGTCAATACCTGCGGGCATTCGCGGGTCTTATAAGAGTCGTGCTACATTGCCTTAGGTCAGGCCTAGAATTACGCCTTGGAGGTTGATGCCACTAAAAAGAAAGTAAAAAGCGTAATTTGGTCACTCTCAACAGGAAATGTACCATAAAATGCAAAATATGGCCAGGACATACAAATTTGGCACATGGACAAAAGCCAACATGAGCTCTATCCCCATCATCATGGCCATCACCCTAGTTCCTAGGGCCTCTCATATTGGACCCATATATCATTAAGGAAGCCATGATTGTCCCAAGTTCCAACCCCTAGTGGACAATGAACTGCCCAACCTTAAGGGGGTAATCATTGTTATATCTTACACATCATGCTCTCATTCCTTAGAGCCTCAAGTAGTTATAAAAAAAAAAAATCAATAAAAGGAAAAAAGCATATGAAGAAGGATGGAAAAACAAAGGCCAGGGTAACTCATGTACCACCTACATCTACATCTATACACCCAAGGCGTAATTCTAGGCCTGACCTAAGGCAATGTAGCGCGACTCTTAGTGGGCCTCAACCTCCAACCTACATCTATACACCCAAGTGTGGGCCTCCCTCATCGTAGCTACTCTTGTACCATGGCATGTGGCTTGGAGCCTTCCCCTAATGCCCCACTTTGTTCCATCATTTTATCACATTACACCAACCATATGAAGGATGTACCATGGACCTGTCAATCCCTTAGAGGTTGAAACCACTTAATAGGGTCCTTCATTAACCTCCTTCTTGAACTTGAAGACACCTGTACACTCCAAAGCCCATTATGGAAGGGCATGCCATGTGAAAATTTCATCTATTGCAGCAGCTAGAAATTATTCTCCTAACTGTAAATTTAATTATGTAGTTTATTTGCTACACAAACAATGAATAAAATCACAACTGCAATTTTCACCATAAAAATGTTGCGGAAAATAAAATGTTGGAAACTGAGAAATTCTAGCACACACAAGAATTTTGACACTATTATTTTAGGACAATTGTCACCAGAAAAACCCAACGCAGGAAAACCAGTGCAGCATATGAGGGTTTTATTATTATTCTTCAACAACAAATCTAAGTACAATAATTTGGATGCCAAACTAGCAATCCAATCTGAGAGAATCACTGGAAAAATTATTGTGAGGATTTTTCCTCACCCCGCGGCTGATTTTAACTCTCAAAACTAGTCCCTCAACAATTCGCACTTCCTTCTACGTCATCCTCTACGCAGTGCTTGTGCATGCCTTGCCATTGTTGCCTCTAGAAACTACTGAGGTCTACAATTTTGCTTCTCTCTGGCTTTGGAGCTAATTCACTAGCCTTCCTGATCAAAATCTCGACCACTTGCTATTGAATCGACTGCTCCTCTAGCTAGATCAAACTGCTCTGTTGTTGATGCCTGCGCAGTCCCTCTGGGCAAACTCGCACTCCCCCAATTTGACTCTTACGACACTGGAAACTTCCACCGGAATACTGCCTCATTCCTCTGCCACCTGTTACTCGATCTGTGGCTCGAATCCTCCTACTAAATCACTCTGCTACTAGAAAATAGATCTACCTAAATCACTGAGTTTCCTAGCCAAGATTAAAGCTTAATCAAGGGCCTAGATTATTTCCCAGTCGATCCATGTGAGTTTCTAGATGATTCACACCTTATCTCAAATTTCAATTAATTATGATTAATTGACCAGATTTCCTAAGTTTAGACTTAGGAAATATTAAAAAATAGGTTAATAATCTAATTGAGACACTTCTAGGTGGAATTTCCATAAACAATTTATGCGGAGAACTCATGTGTTTTAGCCTCTCCACAACATTTCGAGACTAGAACACCTCTGATACTGCAAAAATTAACACTACCTCTTAGCGAGGAAGGTGTTCTAGTGCTACACACTCTGCCACAACACTTTGTCTCAGTACCACCCTCTGTCACGTTGCTGATATCTAGCTACTTCCCACTAACAACTACACAACTCTGATGCTGCATTTGTGTTGTTGTTGACACTACCATACTGCTACCAACCCTGCATCTGCACTGCAACTCCCTCTTAACATTGCTACTGCAACTACAACTACTGCAACTCCCTCTCAATTGTTGATGTTGCAACTACAACTACTGTAACTGAGAATCATCCAAAATAATTTGTTCCTGCTACTGAAACAGGTTCTCCACCATACCCATTTGTTCTCTGAAATAGATTAACTTAGCTCTTCCTAGAGCTTTCGTGAGTATATCTGCAACCTGCTCATATGTGGGACATACTGTAGTTGGACCGCTCCACGCTGCACACAATCTTTGATGAAATGACACCAAATATCTATGTGTTTCGACCTGTCATAAGACACTGGATTCTCAGAGCTTGATGCAACTCTGATTATCGCAGTAGACACTGGTCGCCTCCAAGCTCTGCCTGAACAAGGTTACCAGCAACTTCCGAAGCAATATAGCTTCCCATATAGTTGTGCTTGCTGCCATATACTCTACTTCTGCAGAGCTCAGTGCTACTAACTTTTGCTTCCTGCTACACCAAGAAAATATTCCTGATCCAATGCTACCTAGAGGTACTTTTCCTGTCCATTGAACTGCCTACCCAATCTGTATCTGTGATCCCACATTGTCTGACGTCATCCCCTCAGGTATATCTCAACCCATACTTGATTGTGTTGCGCATGAACTGATTGAGGGTATTGAATGCGAAGCGGATATGTGGCCTAGTGTTGACCAGATACATGAGAGAACTGATGAGTTGTCTATACAAGGTGGGGTCAACATCCTTATCATCTGATGCTTCTATTTTCTTCCAGTTGGTGATCGTGGGCGTAGAAATGGGTCTGTAATCCTGCATTCAAAATCTCTTAAGAATATATGTAGAATATCTTCCTTGCCCAAGGAAGATCTCCCTGCCCCTCTACCACACTTCCAATCCTAGGAAGTAGTGCATCAACCTCAAATCCTTGATTTCAAACTTTGCTACCAGGTTCCTCTTGCAGTCCTCTATGAACCCTGATGATCCTGTCAAGAAGAGATCATCCACATACAATACTAGAATGAGTGGCTCACCCTCTACCATCAAATAGTAAAGGGACAAATCCCATATGTTGCAAGCAGTTGTCAATCTGACCATACCATGCCCTGGAAGCTCATTTGAGCCCATATAGAGCATTCTTCGGTCTGCACACATGAGTGCGCCGCTCATGAGTCTCGAAGCCCTAAGGATGTTCTATGCACATCTCTTCCTCTATCACCCCATTCAAGAATGTTGTCTTGATGTCCATCTGGTGAATCTGTCATCGCATCTGAGTTGCTAGCAATGTCACATGATTTGGGTTTGAGTTCGAGTTCGACAACGATTAAGTTCGATTCAAATTCGATTTTTCCAATGAAGTTCATACAAGGTTCGCCATTAAGTTCAATGATATACATATTAGATATTTTCAAAATATATAAAAAATATTTAGAATTATATATTTTTTATCTTCATTATAATTAATATTTGCATATGTATCAATAAATTTATAATTTCTATAAATTTAAATTATATTAATTTATAATATATGTGAGATCAATCAAAATTTACGGTAACGCTACTATTGACATTTAATATATATAAATATATTCAAAGTAATTATTTCAATTACATATATATATAGTACATTAATTTTAATATTTAAAATAAATTAATTTTATAAACTTATTATGTATGAAATTTGAATACAACCGTCTCATTTTAAATCTGAAACATGCCATTTAACATTTTAACATTTCCACGCTTCTTCCCATTTACTATGATTTCCCACACTCCACTGGAAAAGAGATCAGGCTTAGAAAGTTGGGGTGAGTTGATCATGAAATCCTATCTCGTGCTAGTCTTATTTATGTAATAATGTGCTAAAGCAAACCAACTGTAGGGCACCCGAGGACTCTTTAACATTTGGTACAATAGAAACGTGATCCCTGAAGGTCACACAGTCGTAAGAACTCGGCCCCTAACTTAGGTTCTGCAATCATTACAGTTCCAGTTGGCATCTAATAATAGTTCGGCGGTAGAGGGACTAAAACGGTGCAACAGGTGGGTGCTTAAATAGAAAGAAAAATTTAGGGATTCGAGACGCTTCATGCCACCAGTGCCACCCTTCTTCCACGGGCCCAAATCACTCCCTAGTTTACCAAATCGAGAGTTTAACACTCATGTAGTTTGGTCATCTAAACTCTTACGCACACGTTAGAGAAAGTCTGAAGCCCGGACACTCATATTTTAGTTGTGATCTGGTTCGTGGATTTTGCAATGAAAGGTGCCAAATTGGTATTTTTGTCCTCGTCACAAGAGATGGAGTTCATTTTCCCCCAATCAGTACATCCGCTTGTCCGACATTCGTTGTTACCAAATTTGAACGCATAAATATTCACTTTTATCAAACCTGCATGCAGAGATAAATGTCGAACCTAAACGAACCTTAATAATTTTTTTGAAGTTTGCTTAATTTTGAACCCCAAAGTTTAGGTCCACCGAACCTTGTGACAAAGCGGATGGACTCTTCACCAAATGGATGTGAAAATTGCTTTCTTGCATGGGTTCCTCAAGGAAGAGGTATTTGTGGAACAACCACAAGGCTTTGAAGAGCATGACAGGGAAACTCATGTATGCAGACTAAAGAAAGCCTTATATGGGTTGAAGCAAGCTCCAAGAGCTTGGTATGCTCGCATTGATAGCTACCTAATAAAGCTTGGTTTCATAAGAAGTAATGCAGACCCAAACCTCTACTTCAAGACAATCTAAGGTATACCTTTGATTTTGGTATTGTATGTTGATGATTTATTCTTGACAAGAGGAGAACCTCTTATCTTCTAGTGTAAGAGGGAGTTAGCTTCTAAATTTAAAATGAAATACCTTGGTTTGATGCATTACTTTTTAGGTCTATAGGTAAGGCAAGACTTGGTGAAATTTAACTTTCTCAAGGAAAATATGTTGTTAAGCTTCTTGAAATATTTGCTATGGTAGAATGTAAGTCCATGCATACTCCTATGGAAATGAACTTTAAGAAATTGTGTGGAAAAGTTGCAGGACCTAGTCTGGCAAATCCCATAGAGTATAGACAGCTCATTGGTGCTTTGATGTTTTTGGTAAACACTAGGCCTGACATATGCTTTGTTGTAAACACTTTAAGTCAACATATGATTGATCCCATTCATGCCCACTAGATTGCTGCAAAACATGTACTCAGACACTTACATGGAACTATCAATCTAGGATTGAAATACACTGTTAAAAATGTAATACTTCATAGATACACTGATGTTGATTGGGCTGGTATCTCTACTAATAGAACAAGCACTTTTGGGTGTTTCTTTAGCTTGGGATCTACCATGATCTCTTGGATGAGCAGAAAGCATAAGTCTGTTGCATTGAGTACAGTTGAAGTTAATTACATTGCTGCTAGAATGGCTAGCTCTGAGGCAGCTTGGTTGAGAAAGATTTTTGGGGAACTTTTTGAGCAAGTTCCAAACACAACAATTATATATTATGACAATAAGAGTGAAATTCGTCTTGTAGAAAACCTTGTGTTTCATGATAAGTCCAAGCATATTGAGATCAAGTATCATTATATCTGAGATATGGTGCAGAGAGGAGAAGTGAGGCTCCATCACATCTCCATCGATGATCAGATAGCTAACATTCTTACCAAGCCTTTACCAAAAGGAAAGTTCTTGGATTTTTAGAGAGCAGCTTCGACTTATGGACGTGGCTCTTTCAAGAAGTGGTCACAGCTGATCGAGAACACTAAGCTACCTTTCCCCCCTGTCGAAGCTCACAAGATTAGGGAATGATGTCAGAAAGCTCTTGAGGATGAAGGACCTGTTGTCTAGTGTGTGCCACAAGAGTAGGCCTTAGTATGCATCTGACCCACAATCTGGGATGTGGAAAGAGCCACCTATCTGGCCAATAGGTGTAATGAGACTTGCTTGTGTGACTTGTCTAGGATGCAGGTGCTCCACCACTTGACACTTGGTTGTGTTTGATTCTTGTTTGTGCCAACTGTATGAGTCTTGTCTATGTGATGCCTGTGTTCTAGCACCTAATTTTTTAGATTGGTTTAGTGTAATCCTTGTCTATGTGACATGTGATGATCCTTTCCTTTCCAAATTTGTGTCAAGTGGATGATTCTTATTTAGATTGTGACTTCATTGTTACAAATGTTATAGAGCAGAGTTGAGACGAGATGAACGAAAGAGATCAGAAGAAGCAGAGATGTTTGATGCCAAAATAAATTCCTCCCTTGCTGAGAGAGAGAAAATTTGGTAGCTCAGGGATGAATTTCTCCTAGAAGAAATCATATCTTTCAATTCCGTTTGAATCATCTATAATAAAATTTCATTTCTGACAATCCTAATATGACTTTCCAAACATAGTAAGTCACGTCTCAATTTGGAAGTGACTTTCCAAAAATAGAAAGTCATGTCTAAATGATCAAGGATGATCTCAACATATGGAATCACCTTTAAAATCAAATCAATCATGATTATACAACTCAATAATTAATATATTTTTCCTTACTAGTATTATTATTATTATGATACTATTATTTATAAAACAATCTAAAGTCATTAATCTTTAATGGATTAATAAAAACGAATTCTCTCATGGAATAAGTAAATTAAATTGAGAATCTCTCACTTGGGAAATCGAACCTCTCTCTTCGAATAAATTAGTATCTCCACACTTAAGAAAATGTAACTCTCCCTCACTAATTCAATGTATGGCAAAAGTGTAACTCCTCATTAAATTGTAACTCTCTCATTCAATTCGAATTGTAACTCCTCAAGACAAGTGTATCTCTCTCTCTATTATTGGGAGAGTTACACTTCTCCTCAAGTAACTCCTCCCTCATGGAATTTGATTCTCCTATTATTGGCTCAAAGCATGAATTCATTTTGTAACTCCTCTCATTTTTCATCTATTTAAGCAAGAGCAAGTGAGAGTTGAGAGTAGCATGTTAATTGTGAAGAATGAGAGCTAGTGTTGATTGTGTGCAAAAGAAGTGTGAGAGCAAGTGAAAAGTAAGAGCAAGGGAAGAGCTAGAGCAAGCGTGAAGAACAAGATCTGATGAAGAGAAGGAGGTATTCAAGCAAAGAGCAAAAGCACTTCAGCTGCAAGTTGATCATACTTTGGTGACTTTATTCATTCTCATTCTCTCTCTCTTTCTGTACTCTGTTGAACAATTGAGGAAATTTATTAGAAGAAAATTTATTTGGGATTTCCCCTTGTGGGTTTTTCCCTAGTCATTGACCTAACTCTCAGTGTCTTATATTTGTGCTTGGTTGTCTTAATATGATCATTAAGTTTACATTCTATCTACAATTGTTGATTTGAAAAGTTTTGAATAAGAAATTTGCATTCTAAGTAATTGCAACAACATAGAACATTCAATTTTCAGCAAAGTACATTTAGTTTTCTGCATAGAACTTTCAAGTTTTTGCAAAGAATTTTTAAATTTTTGCATAGAACTTTTAGATTTTAACAACATTGGTATGTTGTTCATTTTCTGTATCTGAATCATATCAAATTATATGGCTCGCTATCTCTCTATTACAGTAGCATGTGATCTCTATGGTGCGAGTTTATTTACAATAAATTGTTGTAGCTTCTATACTCTGTGACACCTTTACAGTGACATGATAAATAAAGTCTTACAGTGATCTTTGATATAGTTCAATAAACCTAGGCTTGACAGTGACAATAATTTTGATGGCATTATCTTTGATGGTTGTTACGTCGATATATATATTGGTAACCATGATTCATGATGGTTCAAACCATGATGACTGTGACTTGTCCTAATTAATTTTCTTGTGTGAGAAATGGTGGCATAATTCTTACTCTTGTGATTCATATGACTACGTTGTTCTATATTACATATGGAAAAGTTCTGCGATGATACATTCAACTATGTACTAAATACATGGATCAAAGTTCTTCTATGATTCAGGGGACAGTAAATATGCAGGCAATAATCCTGGAAATTTCCTTCTTTGATAGATGATGGCAGTAATCAGCATTGATGTTTCTCATGGTGCCACTCCAAACAATGATGTGAAAGCAACTCCCTTTCTTGATCTTATTTCTTTCAGTTCACAAATGTAGTTGTAAACTGACCTAGGTTGACCTTGAAGGCCAGATATAATTGATGCATCTCATAATGGATGTACTTTGTATCTCAATTGAACAATTGATGAATATCTAATAGAAGAAGAATCAGGTTGGATTTTCCCCCCTGTGGGGTTTTGCCCTAGTCTCTGACCTAAATCACGGTGTCTTTATTTGTGCATGATTTTCTTCTGTTGTTGTTTGTTGTTCCACTACACTATTGATGTTATTGTTCTTTCTGTTAGTTTTTGTAGCATAAGAGGTGTTCTAACTTCTAACCACAAGATTTGGTAGAGAGGCTAGAATACATGTATTCTCCAAAACCCAAAAATCGTTTCTTGAAATTCCACCTAGAGACATCTTAATTAGATTTATTAGTCAGTTTTTAACATTTCCAAAGTCTAAACTTAGGAAATATGATTAATTAATCAGAAATAATTAAGTCATGGTGAGAATGTTCTAGAAAAGTACATGGATCGATTTCTTGTCAATCCTAGCCATTGATTAAGATTTAATCGTGGTCGTTGAAGTCTCAACGGAGGATTATAAAAAGAAGTCAATGGGGCTTGTAGAAGATACACCAAAACACTTGAGAGTTCGATTTTGCTGAGATATCGATTTCCAGAGTAGCAGTTGTGTTGTCGAAAGTGATTCAGTGAGGTCGATCAAAGCTCTGAGAGAGGGGCAGAGATAGTGAGGTCAGAGGAAGCTTTTCCAGTTCCAGCAGGTACATTGTAGAGAGGCAGCGCAGAGCCCTCTTGGGGAGATTTTCGTTTTGTTGGGGAGAAGTCGAGATTTTGAGCCAAAAGATGGACAGAGGGTCTGGAGGCAAAGAGTATCAGTTTCCCAGATAGCGACTGACGAGACAGGGAGAGAAGACGCAGTTCTAAGATTGTGAGACATAGTAACTATGTCCGTTGACGCAGTGACTACGTAGAGGGATCAAGGAGTGTTAAAATTGGAAACTAGGGCCAAATTCCATGTGGGTCAGCTTATTTATGGCAGCTGATATTTTTATTGGATCCCTCTCATCGAGAGGTGTAGGATTGATCCAAATATCATCTAATTCCGATAAGTATTTATGGAGATATGAATTTATTTCAATTATGTAATTATCATCAAGCCGACCAGCTCTTACGTATGCTCAAGAAGCCCAAATGTCATGTCTATTCATCATATACGTTTTAGTATAAAGTGAAGAAGATTTGATGTCATTTTAACACAATTCTTGAGCGATCTCCTCCTCTCCACGTCTTGGGTTTTTGGAGAAGGAGTGAGACACCAAGAGAAACACACGTTAGTCCAAAGATGATGCCCTACCAACGCATGATGATGCCCTAAATGATAACGCAGTCATGAACTCACAAGCAATGGAGATGATATGTGAAGGGTAAGTCGCAGTTACGTGAAGGGTAGCCACAGGTAGCCGCAGTAGAAACTCAACGCTATAACATTGGACACTTACCACGTAGTCCATAGGAACACTGGACACTGACACGCACTTGATACACTGATAATGAACCGCCGTGATGAAGAGGTGTTGCAGTACATCATGGTAAACGTTGTTCATGATCAGGATGCAGGCAATAAACGCACCAAGTAAATGAGCTCCATAAGCCATCCCCAACCAACATCCAGCAAGCATAGAAGTCTCGGCCCAAGGGTCTCTGCAAGATGCCTCAGCTCTCCATGTAGTAGGAATGCTCCATAGTCTGCTCACAACTCCATCCAAGTCCATGGCCTTGTTGTACATAAGTGCACAACCTCTCCATCGGCTCATAAACAAAACATCTCCATGTTACATCAGCAAATCCATCTGCACAACATCCTTGCCTTGGCACTCCTCATTAGATGCCCATAAGTGACATCTCTACAAGTGCTCCTGCACAATGTCCCTGTATAAGATTGCCATGCTCCAGTCTCCAACCTGATGTCCATGACTAAGCTGCCCATGTAGTCCAACCAAAGTAGACCCATCACAACAATCGGTCATCCCCATCCAAGTCTGCAATCTTCGGTCTAGTGAACTCGGTCACCCAACCATATCATCATCACATGAGTCTGTCCATCATAGCTCCCCCACTAAAGGTTCCACCAAGACTTTCTCTTGGTCTCGGCCATGAGAAGTCCACCCAAGCAACTCAAGTGTGTGCCCTCCAATCTGTCCATGAGTCATGCCGAGCACTTAGCCATGTGGCTAAAGCATGACCCATTCCTCTGCAACGATCATCATGTTCCACCCTTGTCATGGGCCTTTGTACCTTCTACCATCGATCAATCATCTTCTCTAGATGCAGTACTTGGATGCAGTGCGAAGGCAGGGGCGAAAGTGTGAGTTGGAGGAGTTGGTGATCATTTCTTTATAAAGGATAAAGAAATAATACTTGGTTGAGAATCACAAACTAACTAGGAATAAGTGGTTAGGCGTAGTCCACGAACATAAGTATTGGTGAAAAGAAAGTGTTCGATGGTGCCGCACCTCGCCAAGAGCGGTTGAAAGACTACCGCTGGCCTAGGGGCATGACAGTTGGTATCAGAGCGGGCTGATGACTGGGTTGACGATGAAGTCCTAATCCCACTACACTATCGTGAGTTGGTATCAGAGCTCGGTTGGAGCTGGTGCTAGAGTAGGGTTGCTCGTGACGAAGTGCAGGTGGTATACACTTGGAGTTGGTGACAGGTACTTGCAGGTGAAGGGAGTTGTTTTCACACAAGTGGAACAAGGGCTGGTTCATGTCTTGCGAGGGTCGTAGAGAAGGCTGAAAGGCAAGGATGGTGGATGAACCTACGACAGGTGAATCTAGCCATGATGCAGGTGAAGTCTTCCGGTACAAAGTGTTGGAACATATGGGTCAATGGAGTTCTAACTGGGTTTCGATTAAGGCTGAGAACATGAAGGTTCGGGAAAGCTGTTCGGAACTAAGGAGGGAACTTGAAGAACTCAAGAGCTAATGCGGAAGTACGACAGATGTTGAACTCAAGGAACTTGATGAGGAGATCCGACGAAGTGGTCTTGGTCTTTAAGAGCTCTTGGATGAAAGGGCCCGGTTAAGGAAGAAAAGTGCCATGGTGGAAGCCGAAATCAAGCAAATTGAGGGAGAGATAAAGAAGAAGCTTCTTGGTAAGAAGATTGTTGTGATCGAGTAGGAAGAGCTCAACTACATTGACAGGCTAGGAACTCACTACCGAAACAATCCAGAGGATGTTCAGAAGCTTAGTTCTATGAAGGTATTCAATGGACAATTGGTTGGTGCACTTGAGCAGCATGCGATGGAGGACAAGCTTGAAGGGAATCAAGCTAGACCAGGATCGAGTTGCTTAGAAGAGCCAAGCAAGGAGGTGAAGTACCTTAAAAGGAATGTCAAGGTGGAACATGAGCCAATTGACACTTCTGAGGCCGAATTCTTGAAGAAGGTTGCTGATGTGAGACACAAGATAAAGCAGACAGAAGGAGGTGATTCCTTGAAGCTAAGTTTTGTACAGGTGACCGTGAAGGGCAAAAGATTTGCAGCTTTGGTGGATACGGGAGCTACTCATAGCTTCTTAAGCAGGAAAGCAGCAAAGTCTTTTGGGGAGAAAGCAAAGATGGAGAGGGAATGGAGTGCTTTCAAAGCAGTCAACTCTACCATGAAAGCTATTGTTGGTGTGATGGAGAACACTCAAGTGAGAGTGGGATCGTGGTTTGGGAAGTTGGACTTGAGGATCGTGGACATGGATGATCATTCTATGGTGTTGGGTCAAGATTTCATGAAGCTTGCATAAGCCATACCGATGGTGGACCAAGACATTCTCTTGATCACAGCTGAGGGAAGAACCATGATGGTGCCGATGAATAGAAGGAGTTGCTTGGGGTATAGACCGAGGATGAATTCTATGACTTTGTATCCCAAAGATCCGAATGTGAAGCAAGAGGATGTGGATCAAAGAGGACTTGGGAGTATGACTCAAACAACGAAGGAAGGGAAGCTGATTGACTTCATTGCAACAGCGAGGAAGAATGAAGTAAGTATGAAGTAAGTGAGAAGGCAATCTCACGAACCTTGGAGCACTTGACAGAGACATCTTCTACTGATGATCTTCACAATGGAGTTGCGAAAGAAGGGAGTCCGAGTACTACTTCAGAGGCAGTGGTTGATGAAGATTATGAAGGTAGAGATCCGGCTGGCATAGTGGACTTTTGCAGGTATGCTATGGGCATAAATGACTTCCAGTTGAAAAAGGACAAGCTTAGGGAGCTTGGATGTACATGTGAGGAGATTGAGGTTGTGCACAGATACTTGAGGACACAACATCAATCTGATACATGGGTGGATGAGAGTCAGGGAGGAAACTTCCTGGCCCTCCTTTCTCTATAGACAACCTTGGAGGTGGGTTGGTGTGGAGGCCTTGGTAGGGAGGAACCACATCAACCTTGCAAGGGGCCTTGGAAGGAGGCTTCTTTATGACAGATTGCAGACTTGGATGCAGATGGCCAAATGTTGGGATGGAGTCTACATGTGTTGGACATCATGGACAACTAGAGTCATGGACATCAGGTTGGAGACATGGAGCATGACAGTTATGTAGGGACATTATGCAGGAGCATGTGTAGATGTGTCATTCATGGACATTCTATGGGGAATGCTGAAGCAAAGGATGTTGTGCAGATGCTGTTGTGACATGGAGATGTATGAGCTAGTGGAGAGGTTGTACACCCTTGTGCAACAAGGCCATGGCTTGATCATGTTGCTGATGGGATGGAGATTCCATGGACCTGAACATGGGAATTGGACAGATTCTTGATGAATCCGAGATGTAGCAGAAGTCAGGGAAAGACTTATGGTGGCATAAGGATGTGCATTCTTGTGGTTTGGGCGTATGGTTGGATTAGCTACCCAACTAGTTCGAGTCATGAGGGGTACCAGTGTGCAGAGAGATGTCGTTGTTGGGTCGACATGTTGGCACATGACAAAGGTGTGTTGGCATCTGATGAAAGACTACAGGATGAGGACGAAGCATGATGGAGATGTGATTCTACATATGTTGCAGGGAAGTTTGCAGTATATGGAGGAGTTGATATCATGGATAACACTGTTCGGATATGGAGATTTTGATCTTGGTGGATGGCTACCAGGATGGAGTGTTGAGATTGTGGACGGAGGTGTGTCTCGGTTGGAGGCGCCCGTGTGTGGCGACTTGGAGGCGTGCTCGAGTTGGGCAAACAACACGATCGTACGACAAGGTGAACGAAGCGTTGGTGAGTCGTGAGGCGACTGTGCGGAGGTGCCGACGAGCTAGGCAACCGAGTTTTGCCTTGGGTTGTAAAATTGACCAAGTATGAAACTTGGGCTTTCCAAGTATACTTGTACATTGTAAACTGTTGTATAATATATTGTTGGGCAGACTCATTGTTCAGGGGTTTCCCCTCCCTTTATACTGTGCAATTGTGTTCATCATTTATAATTGCTGTTGATAATGAATGTGTATGGGTGTTCATTGGTATAAGGATAAATAGAAATAATACTTGGTTGAGAATCACAAACTAAGTAGGAATAAGTGGTTAGGCGTAGTCCACGAACATAAGTATTGGTGAAAAGAAAGTGTTTGGTGGTGCCGCACCTCATCAAGAGCGGTTGAAAGACTACCGTTGGCCTGGTAGCCTAAAACCCCAGCTGCCAGCTCAAATTGTGTAATTGCAACCCTTTGATCTCAGAAAATTTTTCAATTTTGGCCTGCAATTAAAATGAGTTAGATCTATGATGATTTGATGGCAAAAATGAGGTCATAAGGGTCTTCAAATGATTGCAAACCAAATTTTCATGAAACCCTGACTAAAAGGGCTAGATATACCCCTCTAAAGCATGTGGCTGCCCCTGAATGAGATTTCGGTGAGGGAATAGTGCCACAAAATGCTGAAATCACTCCTTGTTGAAGCCTATAATATTTCTGGAGCTTCTGCGACCTTGGGGAAGAGTGATTGTAGTCCTTTTGAAATGGTAATTTTGGCCCTAAAACCCTAGACGTCTAGGGTTTTTAAGGGCTTAAAACCTCCAAATTTTGATTTTCTTTGAATACGCCTGCCTACGAAATAGATTTGAAAGACAAGCCCAAAAAATGGGAAACCCCAAATGGGTGGGCTAGGAAAATAATTTACAACTTAAAAATAAAAACCCCAAGAAATTATATACAAGAAAAAATTAAAATGCAAAGGGTTACTGAAATTATTTACACAATGAAAAATAAAACACAAGAGCCCAAAAATTATTTACAAATTAATGTACAATATTTAAAAATTTTATATTACAAGCTCTTATTAGCCGATTAAATCTTTATAGCACAAAAAAAGAAAAATAAAATTTTGAGATTTTAGAGTAGATAATATGGATGAATAATTTCGAAAAATCACTAGCCAAAACCCTCCTGCAAAATAATTCGTCAAAATGAAAGCCCAAAGCTAAAACAAGGTCGATCCTTCCCCACAGTGTGTGAACTTGGAGTCCAAGGGCTAGTGTACCTATAGACCTCTATTTAATCTTGAAAACAATTGTTAGGTCATGGAGTGAATTAGATCACCTAAGGTAAGACAACCATACCAATAGAATGTTCTCATCGCCAGCAACTGAAATAACAATTATGAATTTTAGCACAATAGAGCATGAAAACATAAAATACTAGCACATGCCAAAGATCAATAGATAGAAGAACACCATGAACTGAAACCCCAAAGTCTTTCCATTATGTGAAAAATAATTCCAACAGAGCAAGGCTCAGCACATGTGTTGAAAATTACTTCATCCAAAGATGAGATGAGAAGCTCAATAACTCCCTTATATAGAAAATGAGAGAGAAATAAACCCCTCCATGTGGAAATACGGCCAATTGACTTGATCCTCGTCAAAATAATCACATCCGTTGAAAATAAATTGATCTTCTTTTAATCTCCACCATTGATTTTTTATTTCTGAGGAAAATTCGAATCTCTAAAAAATCATTTTTTATTAATCCAAAAATTAATATTTTGGACTAATATCCTCAAAAAATTGACTTTGACTTAACCACCAACGTCCAAGAGGTCAAATTTTCTTAAAAAAATCATTTTTCCCTTGATGGAGGGCCTCCAAAAATTAATTCCTTTTTGATCCACGAATTTTGTATTATTTTCCACTTGGAGAGAATTTAATTTCTCTTAAATTTTTTTTTTACTCGGAATTAACTAATTTCTATCATAGGTTTTTTATTTAATTTTGTTAGAAAAAATAATTAATTGATTAGCGGGGATTAATTATTTTTCCATCTTCAAATATTTTAGCCATCGTGTCTAACTATGAGTAACTATGCACTAAAATATTTTTTTGGTCAAATTATTACAATATCAAGTCTTAGAAGGAGAAACACATTTAAAGATAGACCCTCAAGATGTTACCCAATTCTACGACACAATATGATCTAGCATGAAACCAAGTGTGTCTATAATAAAATAATTTATCCATGGTGTCTAACTATGAGTAACCATGCACTAAATTATTCCTAAACACACTTTTAAATAGACTTGATAAACACTAGGACTCACCTAAGATCTTATCAACGAATTCCACCCTAGCTTTCAGGTTATAACTAGAAGAAAAACTCTATTGATTATCCATGTTTACAAACACAAATAATGCGGGGAGATTAAAAAACTTCCTAGGATGAAACTCTTTGACAAAAATCATAGGCTTACCTATGTGTTATTCCATGGCTCAATGGTCATACTAGCATCATTTACAATAAACTTGCAATAATTGGGTTTACAATGATAGAACTAGAAGCCGAATGATGACATTGATCCTTGAAAAAATTTATCTGGTGCTTTGTACTCTGCTTCTTGGACTGTTGACACAAGCGTGGTCAATAGGTTTCAAATTTGTTTCAGCAGAATTAAGAGGTTTGTGGTCTATCTCATTAGCAAGAGCTTTATGATACTAAAGGCAAAGATAGCAACATTCTATTGATTGTTGTAAGTACAGTGATTATAGCATCAACATCTTCAGAGATACTCTGACAGAGAATCGAAGGATGTTAACTACATAGTGTTTTTAGTTTGAAGGTAAGCGTACTTAGCATTATTGTCCGCAGCATGGAAGCTTGGCAATATTATTTGAAATGAGGTTGTAATGACATTCCCAGGCTTACAAAAAGGTTTTATTCTAGTTAGGGTTTGATCTTATTAAAGGACTGCTACAAGTATTGTCAATAGTAGTAATAGCAGATTTGATCTTGTTTAGACCAGTTTGAGTATTGAATAGAACCCTTGATATCTGCTGTGAAGAGAAGACTGTAACAGTGATGTTGTTGCATAACAGTGACCTTCGAGTGTTCTTGAGGACTATAGTAACCTATAGTGATCTTTTATAGCAGTGAGACATATGACAATAACCTTGTTTCTATAACAGTAGTGAGACCTTGATGACATTTTAACATTAATGATAGTAGTAACATAAATGGCAGCAATAACATTCTCTTGACGACAACAGTGATCTTGTGACCTTGTATGCCTGACATAAAGAGATAGCGATCCATATGATAGTGAGGAAGTGATCTAAATGACAATGATAATCAATGAATGAATTGAATTGATTTACAATGAGCAACAAAGCTCAATAAATAATACAATTGTATTTACAGAAACAGCAAGTTTCTACTAAGAAAGTAGAAATAGCAAGTTTCTACTAAGAAAGTAGAAACAGCAAGTTTCTACTATGAATATAGAAACAGCAAGTTTCTAACAAGAAACTGCTAATTATAATCATAGATGAGCATTAAACACTAAAATAGCGTTATTCTAATACCCTCCTCCCTTAATGCTCAATCTATTTACAACACCTATAGACCCTCTGAATTTTACAAACTTATCAGGACCAAGAGGCTTGGTGAAGATGTCTGTTGCCTGCTCCGTTGTGGGAACATACAGCAACTGAATGGATCCGTCTTCAACAAGCTGTCGAATGTAGTGACAATGAGTTTCCACATGCTTTGTTCGTTCATGGAAGACTGGATTCTTGGCGAGTTTGAGCACTCCCTGATTATCACAGAACAAGGGAGTAGAACCTGCCTGGGAAACATGCATATTTGCAAGCATACATTGAAGCCAAACTACCTCGCAAGATGCCTTAACTTCTCCCCGATACTCTGCTTCTGTCGAGGAGAGAGCCACTGCCTGTTGCTTCTTACTAGCCCATGTGACAGTGCCAAATCCCAGACTAAACACATACCCAGCTGTAGATTTACGGTCACCAACTGAACCAACCCAGTCTGAATCTATGTAACCACTGAGTATAGGATCTAAACTCGAGTGTACAGAAGTCCATAATCAGGAGTGCCTCTTACATAACGTAGCATGCGCTTTGCTGCTATCCAATGATCAGCGTTAGGAGTTGACATGAAGCGTGAAATGTAGCTCACTGCAAAACTGATATCAGGTCGAGTGGCAGTAAGGTAGACGAGGCTGCCCACTAACTGCCTAAATAAAGTTTCATCCACAAGTGGTGAGGATGACTGAGCTGAAAGTTTGAGCCCTAGTTCCATAGGAGTTGTGGTAGGTTTGCAATCTTGCATTTTGAACCTGTCCACAAGATTTCTGGCATACTTGGACTGAGAGAGAAAGATGTTGTTCTCAGTCTGCCAGACTTCCAACCCTAAACAGTAATGAAGAAGTCCCAAATCTGTCATATCAAAAGTGTTGCACAAAACTTGTTTGATTCCATGGATCAAATGTGCGGAACTGCCAGTAATGATAAGATCATCCACATAGACAACCACAAATAGAATATCATCACTAGTATGTTTGATATACAGGTTTGCATCAGATGGACTCCGTTGAAAACCATGATCTGTTAGGTACTTATCAATTTTCATGTACCAAGGCCGAGGGGCTTGTTTCAAACCATAGAGTGCTTTGACTAATCTACAAACTTTCTGTTCTTGACCAGTTTCCTTGAATCCTGGAGGCTACGCCATGTAGACTTCTTCCTGTAAGTCACCATTCAAAAAAGCACTCTTTACATCCATCTGATGGACTTTCCAACTGAACTGAGCTGCTAAGGCAAGGACAAGCCGTATGGTACTCATCTTGGCTGTAGGAGCAAAGGTCTCCTCATAGTCAATGCCTTCCTTCTGTGAGAATCCTCGAGCAACAAGGCGAGCCTTATACTTGTCAAGGGTTCCGTCAGCTTTGTATTTCACTTTATACACCCATTTGCAGCTAATGGGCTTCTTCCCTGTAGGAAGATTAGAAAGGGTCGAAGTGTGATTCTTCTGAAGACTCTGAAATTCTACTTCGATAGCCTGTTCCCACTCAGGTATACCCTTAGCCTTTGAATAGGTTTGAGGCTCAAAAGCACTGTGTTAGTTAGCCATAAGAGCAAAATTTACTGTAGGTTGTTGTTTGCTCTTATTTCGGGAAGTTCGACCTTCAAGGAGCTCATTATCCCAGAGATCACCAATAGTTTTAGCCCACCATTTAGGCCAGAGAGTAGAAGAACCAATATCAGGAGTGGGTGGATGAGGCTTAGGAACAACAGGAGCAGTAAGAGGAGGATTATTTTCCGGAGGAAGCTCAGGTCATCATCAAATACTGATGCTGCATCATCCCTCCCATCAAGTGGACCTAACGGAAGAAGAACACTGTGAGGCTGATCCTCAGAACACTGCTCAAAAGGAGGAGACTGAAAGAATCCCCTGTCTTCATCAAACACTACATCCCAACTAAAGCGAAGACGACCAGTGTCTATATCTATCAGCCTATAGGCCTTGTGGTGATCACTGTACCCTATCACCATGAGTTTCTAGCTTTTGGAATCTAACTTAGAGCGCGTAGCAGCTGGGATCCAAACATATGCAACCGAGCCAAACACTTTGAGGTGACTGATCTGAGGCTTACGGCCAAACCAAACCTCTTCTGGAGTATTCCCCTTAACAGCTTGAGTAGGTGATCGGTTAAGAAGATAGACAACAGTAAACACTGCTTCAACCCAAAATTTGTTTGGAAGACTCCTATGTTGTAACATGAAACGAGCCATTTCAACAACCGTATGGTTGCGATGTTCAACAACACTGTTCTGCTGAGGAGTGTACGCTGTAGTTAACTGGCGTTTGATGCCATGGGTATCACAAAAGTTGGAGAAAGTAGAAGAACAAAATTCCCCCCCGTTATTTGTCCTAAGAGTTATGATATTACAGCCAGACTCTTTTTCAACTAAGGACTTAAACTTCTGAAAGATACTAAATACATCAGATTTATGTTTTAGAAAGTACACCCACATCTTTCTACTGAAATCATCTACAATAAGTAAAAAATATTTGCAGCCAATAACTGAAGATGTATTCATAGGACCACAAATATCAGCATGAATTAACTGGAGTACCTTAGATGCGCGCCAAGATTCTCCATCCTTGAATGAAGCCCGATGTTGCTTGCCATCTTGACAAGCGTCGCACACACCCAACTGCTGAGTCTGAATATCAGGTAACCCTGACACAAGTCCCTCCTGAGAGAGCTGAGAGAGATATTGAATGTTTAGATGCCCATATCGTTGATGCCACAGAGTGCTAATGGGAGAAACACGAGCTGCTAGACCCACTTCTGGAGAATCACCAGTGTCAAGAAGCCTGTATAGACCATGATCCTCTAGGCCAACAGCAACCGTAAAACGAGTCTTCCTGTCAATAATGGAGCACTTGTGCGCACTAAACACTACATCAAGCTGAGGAGAGTTCCTCATAATTTGGCTGAAAGACAGCAGATTAAAATCCATTCCAGGAACATAGTACACATTCAAGAAGATGAGTGTGCGCCCACCAAACTGGATCTGAACTGTACCTCTACCAACCACTGTGTACTCTTCACCTCCGCCGAATACCACGGAATCACTGAAAGGTGAGAAGTCAATAAACCAATCACGCCTGTGAGAAAAATGACGTGATGCACCATAGTCAATGTACCAAGCAGAAGACGGGGCATGATTTGAGGATCTCTTAGCCATAAAGACGTAAAAGGCAGATTCCTTCTACTCGGAATGTTCTGCAACATTCGTTGTATGATGAGACCCTCCCTGTTTCTTCTATTCAGAAGCAATCCTCTGTCGGCAATCTTTCTTCATGTGGCCGAACTTGTGACAGTAATTACACTGGACATTTTTTCTCTTAGCGGGATCAAACAGCTAACAAAAACTTTTCTACTGAAAGGACTGAGAGGACTAATATTTGGCAGCGAAAGGATTTTTTGAGGAGGTTGATGAAGCACCACTACCAAACTGTTGTTTCCAACGATCCTGCTGCAGAAGTTTTGTGCATAACTTCGGAAACTTTAGATCAACATTACTGGTGGTAATGTTGAATGTTTCTATGAAGTGTTCATAAAATTTCGGTAGACTTTTCAGAGTGATGACTACCATATCTTCTTCCTCCATGGTCCGACCAATGGCTTCAAGATGATCTCGAACGTCTTTAATCTTGTTAAGATGTTCCTGTAAAGACATATGTTCATCCATAATGATGGAGAACAACTGATTCTTTAGAAAGAAAGCTCTGCTCCTGTCCGATATCTCATGCGGTTCCTTCAAATGTTGCCAGATCTCGACAGTTGTCTTGCCAGAAGGAATTTGTGGTAACTAATCATCAGTCACAGAGAGTTTGAATAGCATAACAGCCTCTCGATTTCAATCATCAAATTTATCTTGATTGGCATCAACTATACCAAGACGGAGCTCTTTGCCCAAAACGAGTTGGTCAAGACGCCTATATTAAAAAATGGTCAACATTCTCTGTTTCCAGATGTTATAATTGGTGCCATTAAAGCACTAATTGCCTTCCAACATCAGGTTGGTTAACGAGGCCATCTGCACGTTTTCCAAGACACAAAAACAATGACAGAGTCCAGCACAGATTTCAATGCAGATGTCCGTTGATCCGAATAGAATCTTACAAGTGTTCAAACAGCGAAATTTAGCACAAAATCGAAGAATTGATATAATATTTCAGAGGAGGAATCTCTCTGAGATACTTTGTAGTACTCAGCCCAGCTGTTAGGTGACAAGTGTCCAAGAATTATTTCAGATGTCAATGCAGCAGTTGCATTGTAAGCTACAGCAACTGTGTTTAAAGAAAACAGAAGATTAAGAACAGAGGCTTGCAAAACAGACACCCTGTCAACAACAGATTGCGTACCCAGTTTGTTCCATCAAGTTGATGAGAGAAGGAGACTGCAGTATATCCTGTAATTCCAGATGTAAGAGCATATATATAACCACAAGATCAATATATATAGAGCTCACCAAATCAATAGGGACGAGATTTGGGCTCCACTGATGATGCAATCTAGAACAATTACGTAATAGCGCAACATTGCTCAGACTACCTGCGTGCGGTGTATATCCTGCGTATGCTCTGCAAATTTTGATTTCAAGAGTTTTGCATAATAAAACAGAGAAATGACAAAATAAACAACCGCAGTGTGTCTATCCGACGGATGACCCGACGACAGTGTTTTGCAATACCGTTAGTGGCTGGTCGTTGATCAACAGGACCACCACCAATTTGGAACGGCAAACCTGAACTCCTGTTCTTTACACCTGTTCATTCGACAGCCCTAAAAAAAATAGCCAAACACGCGATGCATTCGCAAGTCGTGGGAAATTCGTGAGTGGACGAAATTGATCGCAATCTCTATATGTAAATCGCTATCACACACATCGCACTCTTATTGAATTTCAATGGGGCAGGGCGCCTCGTCTTCTTCCATGGTACACGCCTTAAAACGCGAATAAAATGATGTGAATTTGGGCAGAGATTACAGCATGAACCTTCCGGATGAATGCCTAGCCTGCATATTCTACAGCCTGAGCTCCGGCGACTAGCAACGATGCTCTCTGGTGTGCAAGAGAAAGTAACAGTGAGAGGGCGTGTGAATCTGAAGAAGAGAATTCAGCAAATTAGAGCTATGGCCAACCACTATCCCAACAGCCACACCACTATCCGTTCCTCTCCGTTCTGCCGAGCCCAGCGCTATACTTGCACTCTCGCCACGAGCCACTCGAGCACGTTCCTCCGACGCTCAGTGCACAAAAAAAAATTCGAGTTCGAACAACGTGACTTAAGCATTCGGTCTAATGAGGTGGGATGGGAGTAGTGGTGCGAGCCTGGCCAACACGAAGCACGAGAGCAGTATATCGAATCTCTCGGACAATACCAGAAACCCTCACGAGACCACAGGAGGGCAATTCAAACAGCAAGAAAGCAAATTTTGAAAAGAAGCACGAAATTTTTCAAACAAATGAAAAATTATTTCGAAAAAAAATACCTGAGCTCTGATACCGTAATCAATGAATGAATTGAATTGATTTACAATGAGCAATAAAGCTCAATAAATAATACCACTGTATTTACAGACACAGCAAGTTTCTACTAAGAAAGTAGAAACAACAAGTTTCTACTAAGAATATAGAAACAAGAAGTTTCTAATAAGAAACTGCTAATTACAATCATAGATGAGCATTAAACGCTAAAATAGCATTATTCCAATAAATGAACTTGGCAATAACCATATAAGGCAGTGACCTTTGACTATGACAATGACCTTTGACTGGCAACACTAGCATCAAAAACAGTGTTCTTGGATAGCAGTGGCAGTAGTATGTAGGAGTGGAAGTGGATAGTAGTGGCAGCAGCAGACAACAGTGGCAGTAGAGGACACTAGCAGCAGGCATTGAGGAGTGAAGTGGATTTGAGCAACAGGAAGCAGTAGCAACAGTAGTTGAAGTGGTTGATTGTAGTTGGGTCATTATCCCTGGTACGAGAGCCCAAACTCATTCAGGGAGCATTTGATTCCTTCCAACCTTGTTGGTAAAACCCCTGCAAAGTCTCGTACTTCCTTCAAGTTCAATTGGTAAACTTATATGTAAATCATACATAACAAAGCTTGTTGAGCAAAATCTCCTATGTACTATTCTTTATGATGTGATGATGTTTCATTACGAAAATTAAGGAAAATACTAATTCGCCCTCCTCGGTATTTCCAACAAACCTTCCTGATTTCGCTACCATAGTTCAAGAGGATGTCACATCAGCCCCCATTATTCATGAAAAAAGGGCTAGCCACATGCTTATGATGTAGAAGACTCTAGAAGAGTTTAAATTGTAACTCTAGTTAAGAGTTGAGGTAGTCAAATCTAACCACTAGTAGGCTATCACGTTGTGTTATAACTAAGCCAATAGGAGGAAAAGGGGTTCCATTCTTTCGAGTGCATTTGTTCCATATCTGAGAAAAAATGGTTGAGAGTGATAAGAGATAGTGCACACAAAGAGGATTTATGCATTGTGGTAGCCCACAAGCCACAGGCCATACTTCTTTGTACTCACAGACATTTTCTATTTAGAGAAAGAGAGTGGAGTGGCCTCACATTCCAGCAGGGTTTTTCTCCCAAAAGGGTTTCCCAGGTCATATCATGTGTCAAATGTGTTTGTGCACTTTTATTTCATTGTTCTCTATTTTTGCATAATTTTAATTCGCGTGCAGACACTATTAAAAGTAATCTATATATCTATAAATCTAAAGAGATATAAAACTGTAATAATGTATATTTTGGAATTTTTAACTATAATTTTATAAGATTTGTTGTGACGAAGTGGCTAGTAGAATATCCACTATAGTTTACGGATCATATTAGTATCAAAGCAAGTTTCTTAGGTATTATGTGGAAATTTGTAAGGAATCTAGATCAGTTGGGCCAAAAGTTGTAAAACTCTAATCATGGCCAACAAATTTGTGAATAAGCCTCGTGATCCTACAGAGGAGAGGTTTTTGCAGTTGGAACAACAATTCATTGATATAAATCATAATGTAAATCTCCTCATGATGGCCCTGAGCAATAAACTTGGGATATTTGGAGAAGATGGGGGTTCTAACTCAAAGGACAAATCAAAGGGGGATCAAGATATCAGGAAGAAACAAAGAACCAGTGGAAGAAAGGATCCAAAAAAGATCAACACAATTCAAGTGTCATGAATAATTCACATTCCCTGTTCAAAATGGAAGAAAAGGTCAATATCAAGTCATACCACGACAAGATTGACGCTCTAAAGCTAAATCACTGGTTACAGCAACTAGAAGTGTATTTCAGTGTCTATCAAATTGAGGAAGAACAAAAGATTTCATTTGCGTGCTTGAAATTAGGGGTTCATGCCCTAACTTGGTGGGAAAGCCACACGGAGACTTTAAGGTTGGAGGAAGAACCTCCAATGACTAAGTGGGAAGACTTCAAAACCTTCATAAAGTCACAATTAGTGCATGGTCCCTCATATTTAGACACCATGACTAAAATATTTAAGGGTCAAAAAATTATTAATCCTCTCTAGTGTCAATTAATTAATTTTTCTGGCAAAATTAAATAAAAATACTAAGCCAGAAAATTAATTAATTTTGAGTCGAAATTAATTTCTCTCCAAGTGGAAAATAATCAAAAATTCGCAAGTCTAAAGAAATTCAATTCTTGGAGGTCCCCCACCAAGGGAAAAATGGATATTTTAAGAAATTTTGAACCCTTGGACCTTAGTGGTTAAGTCGAAGTCCAATTTTTTAAGAAATTAATCCAAAATATTAATTTGTGGATTAATTAAAAGTGGGTTTTAAGAAAAAATCGAATTCTTCCTCAAAATTAAAAATTCGACAACGGAGATTAAAAAATGATCAAGCTATTTTCAACGATCGAGATAATTTTGACAAAGATCAAGCCAACTAGCTGTTATTTTCCACTTGGAGGGGTTTCTCTATATAAAGAAGTTATTGAACTTATATTTGTTATCTTTGGATGTTGTAGTTCTTGAACGTTGGTATCAAGTTGTTGCTCTGTTGAGAACATTTTTTATCATAATAGAAAGACTTTGGGGTTTAGTTCATGGTGTTCTTCTTCTACTGATCTGTGGTATGTGTTAGCTATGTGTGATCCTATATTGTGTTGAATATTTTTATTTCTTTGTGTGATCCTATATTGTGCTGAATATTTTTAGTAATTGTTATTTCATTTGTCGGTGATAAGAACATTCTATTGATACATGTTATCTTAGGTGATCTGATTCACTATATGATCTAACAGTTTTACTGTGAGAAAAATTATAGAGATTTACAGATACGCTAGCCCTTGGGCTCCAAGTTCACAGACTATCGAGAAGACCCGATTGTGTTTGGGCTTTGAGATTTCATTTTGGTAATTAATTTCGCAAGAGGGTTTTGGCCAATATCTATTTTTCGAAATTAATTCATCCATTGTTATTCATTCAAAAATATTTCTTCAAAACTTAAATTTTTGTAAATATTGTACATTTGTAAATTATTTTGTAGATTAGTTCTAAGCTAAGTCACATGACACGAGGACACGAGACACGGAGGACACGTAAATACGAGTATTCGACATGACACACAGCGACCCTAAAAACAGGACACGAGGGACCCGTTTTATATATATATATATATATATATATATATTATATTTATATGATACTGAAATATGGTTCCTGATCCATATTAAGTTATTGATCCATATTAAGCTACTGAAATATAGTATTAGTTTATTAATTTACTACATCAATGATGTTCATTGTTCACAGTTCAATGTTCATTCTTGAGTCTTCATGTTATTAACTTATTAAACAGATTGAGAACCAAATCGAGGATCTCAATAGGGGCATTCTGCGTGTTGCACATATGACAACAGAGACTGATATTTTCTTTCTCAGCAGTTCTGTTAAATTATGGTTTGTTCTATGCTTAGAGCAGTTTATTTATTTTTCTTCTTATTACCCACAGATTAGCAATCACATATACATTAAGTAAAGTGCAGATAGAACATTCAATGACCAACAGAAAACAAGCCAAGACAAGAGACACAAGATGTGACGACTAGCCAGGGACAAACCCCAATGCGGGGAAACCCATTGATGAAATCTTCTTTTATCTTCAATAGTTCAGCAAAGAGAAATAGTACAAAAATCTGAATTCTGTAATTTATATCAGCAGCAGCAAACCCTAGATCAGCAAAGTCAAACTTGGTCAAACTAGTTGAAATTGACCTCTAAAATGCTTGGTCAATTTCCAGTCAACTTGTCCTCGAACAGCCTGAAGAAACAACCCTTGAACAGCTCCAAAAGTTCAGTCAATTTGCAGATTTTTGAAGTCAACTTGCAACCCTAAACTAAGGCAGTCAATACTGGTCAAACCAGAGGTCAGATCACCTTAGTTTTCATGTCAAAAATTGTGGCCTGCCTGGGAGAGGCAACCACACCCAATCCGCACTTCTGGATGGTCAACACTTGGTCAACGCTAGTCAAAGAGATGAAATTTTTCCCTAGCGTCCTTCTTTCTGCGTCTTCCTTGCCCTAGGACGTCTTCCTTTCAGCCACACGTGTGAGAGAGAGAGAGACTCCTTTTATGCGTAGGAGAGAGAGAGAGAAGATGAGTGAATGAATTGGCCAAATGAGGAGGAGGCTCCTTGTATTTATATGCAAACATTGAGGGTGAATAGATGTGACTGTTGGGCTCATAGTTGCAGGAATCGCCCCCCCCCCCCCCCG
>APFE030305527.1:71672-114711 GCA_000404065.3 Pinus taeda | reverse complement strand
ATAAGTTTGTTGGCCAACCTTGACAATTTGTCCATAATCAAAATAAATTCATATCTCCATAAATACTTATCGGAATCGGATGATCTTTAGATCAATCCTACACCTGTCGATGAGAGGAATCTAGGAAAAATATCAGAAGCCATAAATAAGGTGATCCACATGGAGTTTGGCTCTAGTTGTCAATTTTAACACGCTCCCTCTCAACTAGGGAGAACTTCATCTGCAATCCGTCAGACCGTCGTTGCTATCCATCCATCAAATGCATTGTCCTGTATAGCTTGACCCCACTTTGCTCTGCTCTACTTTGCTTTGCTCTGCTCTGCTTTGCTTGAACTATGAAGAAGAAGAAATGATCGAGGATGTATCATACCATCCTCCACTAACCCGAAGTCAGTCTCAGAGTGTGAACCACTCTCACTGATCCCAGATCAATGGAGGTCATCCTAGCATAGGGAGTACGGTAGATATAGCAATGTGTCCATCAATAGTACTACTATGGTCCCTATCCTCATTTCCCTGCTCATTGATCAAATGAGAGGTACTTCCCATGAGTCCTAGAATGCATGGGTAGGATGCCTCGACAGGAGAACTAATCATCCTGTCCACGGGAGAATGAATCATCCTATCCAGTGGATGCCACGAAGAACTAATCATCCTAGCCTACAGGAGAACTAATCATCCTATTCCACAGTCGCCACGGAGAACGAATCATCCTGGCCCACAGGAGAACTAATCATCCTATTCCACAGTCACCACGGGGTGTCACAGGGGAAGGTTGAACCTTTACCCTATACATAATGCACCACCAGGTGATGGTGAGTCGCCCTGTGGTCACATGTCGCTCCAAGAAGTACCCCGCACCCCCTGGAGCTCCCAGAGCTCAATACATCATACTCGACCCTCATAAGAGGGTCTCTAAACGACACCAAGTTGTTCTCGGAAAGTCAGGAATTTGACCTTTCCTAGGGGCTTTATCAAAATGTCAGCGACCTGTTCATCTATATCGATATGTTGGAGCCTTATTGCTCCTCGCTGCACCATATCTCAAATATAGTGGTACCTGATATCGATATGCTTGGAGCGGTCATAAAATACGGGATTCTCTGATAAACAAATCTCGCTCTGGTTGTCACATAGGATCACGGTGGTATCCAATGTAAATCCAAACAGCTCACTGAAGAGCTTTTGCAACCAAACTACCTCACAGGAGGCTATGCTAGCAGCAATGTACTCTGCCTCGGCGGTGCTCAAAGCCACAGACTTCTGCTTTCTACTCATCCAGGATATCGAGGCAGATCCCAAAGAGAAACAACACCCAGAAGTGCTCTTTCGGTCCACCACACTGCCTGCCCAATCAGCATCAGTATACCCAAGTAGTCTCACATCTCTGGCAGTGTATCTCAACCCATGAGTGATTGTGCCATGAAGGTATCTCAACAGATTCTTGGCACCAATCCAATGTGAGTGGTGAGGCTCAACCATATGTTGACTCAATGTGTTGACTGCAAAGCATATATCCAGACAGGAGTTCACCAAGAACATTAATGCTCCGACGAGTTGACGATACTCGGTAGCATTTCGTAAAACAGGTCCGGCAACACTACTGCTTAACTTCTTGAAGTCAAGCTCCATCGGGGTAGTTACGGGCTTGCAATCCACCATGTTGAATCTCTCCAATATCTTCACCACAAATTTTCCTTGAGATAGGAAAATCTCCCCTAGTTTTTGCCAGACTTCCAGTCCTAGGAAATAGTGCATAAGTCCTAGGTCTTTCATCTCAAACTCAGAAGCCAGCTCCCTCTTACATTCGTGAATGAGAGGGTCTGACCCTGTTAGAAAGAAGTCGTCAATATATAGCACCAGTATGAGAGGTTTGTCATCTATAACCTTAAAGTAAAGGTTAGGATCGACTTCACTCCTAGTGAATCCCAGCGTCATCAAGTAGTTGTCAATCCTCTCATACCATGCTCAGGGTGCTTGCTTTAGCCCATAGAGGGCCTTCTTCAACCTGCACACATGAGATTCTCGATCATAAATCTCAAATCCTTCGGGTTGCTCCACATAGACCTCCTCTTTGATCGAACCATGTAAGAACACAGTCTTGACATCCATCTGATATAGGTTCCATCCTTCTAAAGTAGCAAGGGCTATGATCGAGCAGATGGTGGTATATTGGGCAACAGGTGCAAATATCTCGTCATAGTCTATACCTTCCTTTTGGGAGAAGCCACGAGTGACAAAATGAGCCTTATACTTTTCCGCACTTCCATCAACTACATGCTTTATCTTGTAAATCCATTTTGAA
This sequence comes from Pinus taeda, assembly GCA_000404065.3. Classification (NCBI taxonomy): domain Eukaryota; kingdom Viridiplantae; phylum Streptophyta; class Pinopsida; order Pinales; family Pinaceae; genus Pinus; species Pinus taeda. Next base: position 112,406 of record APFE030305527.1, on the reverse strand, counting down.
GTGACAACTACTTTGTCCTAGGGTCTGGGGACCACATCCCAAACGTCGTTTTTCATAATGGACTCATATTCCTCGGTCATAGCATCCTTCCATACTTGATGATTGACAGCATCTGTGAATGATGAAGGCTCATTTTGGATGATCGTGCTCATGATGGTCAAGTATCCCTAATATCTATTCGACTTCTTACTTTCATGGAAGGTTCCTCTGGGTGCAATGTGTCCTTCAGCATCATCAAGTGTCCCCCTAAGCCATGAAGGCCTCTTCCTAGAAGAGGAAGGCTCTTGCGGAGGAGGATCAATAAGATCCATAGGTTCTTCCACATCTGGCATCGTCTCATCTTCCTTTTCCTTCAGTTCCCCGGTGTCAGCTTCTTTAGATCCCCTTAAAATAGGAAGATTGTCTACTTTGCTAAGAGCCATATCTTCGTCAAAGGCGACATCATGACTAATCTCGACTTCCCTTTGACCAGCTACATAGATTCTATAGCCTTTAGTATTTTCGCTATAGCCCACGAAGATTCCTTTCTTTCCAAATGCACCCAATTTATTCCTTTTCTCTTTAGGCACATGAAAATATACAAGGCTTCCAATAATTCTAAAATGAGATATGTCAGGTTTCTTACCGGTGAACATTTCTTTGGGAGTCTTGGAACCCAATGCTTGATGAGGGCATCGGTTTTGTACATATACGGTTGTATTTGCAGCTTCAGACCATAGAAACTTCGGAAGTCTTTGATCATGGAGCATAGCACAGACAGCTTCCACAATTGTACGATTCTTCCTTTCTAGCACACCATTCTGCTCAGGAATATATGGTGTAGTAGTCTCCCTCTTAATGCCAGCCACTTCGCAAAAGTCATGAAACTCATTGGATTCATATTCAGTCCCATTATCAGTCCTTAAGGTCTTGATCTTCTTTTCGGTTTGATTCTCGATCAAGGCTTTGAAGTGCCGAAACCAAGAGAACACTTCATCCTTCTTTTTCAAGAAGTATATCCAAGTCTTGCAAGAATAATCATCTGTAAAAGTGAGGTAATATAAATATCCTCCCAAGGAGTTCACAGGCATCATACCAGATATGTCTGAGTGAACCAACTGCAATATATCGTAGGTCTTGCTTTGGCTTAAGGGGAATGGTCCCCTTTTGAGCTTTCCTTCGGCACATCTTGGACATACACCTTCTTGCTCTAATCTGAACTCGGGCATCCCAGTCACCATTTTTCTTACATTGGGTAGAGCTTTATAATGAAGGTGAGCAAACCTCCGATGCCATAGTTCGGACTGAAGAGATGTGTCACAAGACATGACACCCAGCGGACTTCCTCCGACCTAATATGATGAATCAACTCGAAACCCAAGAGTAAAAGCATCTTTAAAGTTCTTTTTCCATACATGTACCTTGCCATCGCTGAAGGTCACCTTGTAGCCTTTGTCTTCCATTGCCGAAATGGACACCAGGTTCTTTTTGAGATCAGATACACATAATACATCTTGTAAGTGGATGGCATTACCCTGATTCAATTGAAGAGTGACATTTCCTACGCCTTTCACGGGATATTTTGAATTATCTCCAAGAACAATTTCCAGGTTGGTTTCCTTCTCTATCAAATTATAGAGAGCTTCTTTGTAGCCAGTGAAGTGCCTTGAGGCACCACTATCAATAAGCTAGTTTCCCAGCGAGTCTGGGGGAGCAGTAGTAGATAGAGCTGCTGGTAGATAATATTCATCTTGGTTATTGTTAACAGTGTTAGATTCATATCTGGAATTTCTTGCCTTCTTGAATGGTTGTCTTCTTCCTTGATTTCCGGCACTTCTTTTACCTCTGCCATTTGACCTGCCATTCCTTTGATTGCCTTGAGAGGGATTTTGATCATCGTCTCGGTGTGAGTCCCTTTTATCAGGGCACTTCCTTACATAGTGACCCGTTTTATTGCAATTGTAACATCGTCCTTTTCTTCCACCCTTTGGTCCAACCTTTCCTTTGAATTTAGCCCCGGAATTATTTCTTCTTTTAGTATGAGAAGAAAAGGCAAAGGGATGACCTTTAAGTATGGGCATTTCTTACTCTTCCATCCTTGTTTCTTCTTGAATGCATCAGGCCATTAATTCCTCAAATCCAGGAATTACGTTATTGTTGAGAAGAGTAGTCCTGAATATATACCATTCAGATGGCAGTCCTCCAAGTGTTGTGAGTGTCATTTCCTTGTCAGGAATTACCTCCCCAATAGATAGGAGATCGTTCTTGATCTCGGTGATCCTTAAGAAATATGCTTGCATACTCTCATCTTTGCCCTTCTTAATTTCCTTCAGCTTATTTCTAAGAAATAAGACTTGATTTGCATCATTAACTTTAAATAAACTCACCAGTCTATCGTAGATTTCCTTGGAGGTTTTTAGCTCGGAAACATAGGCCATCAAGCGCTTGTCAATAGAGTCTTGGATGATCTTCCCTGATTTGACTTCTCCCTTGGTCCATTTGTTCCTAGCAGCAGCGGATGCATTTGATGGAGGCTCAACAATTCCGCCTCTCACATGGTCCGACACTACCTGTTCTTCTAATGTTCGATCAAGAGACATCTTCAATCCGTGATAGTCAGACTTCTCACGGAGTTTGTCTTCAGTAGGGAAGTGTGTTGAGGACCCCATGATTTCTTTAAGATAGCCTTGCCAACCTTCTCTTCGGTGATTGCTCTTGCTCTTGCTCTTGCTTGGGCTTTGTCTTCACCTCAACTCTAATACCATGTTAAATTATGGCATGTTATATGCATAGAGCAGTTTACTTATTTTTCTTCTTATTACCCACAGATTAGCAATCACATATACATTAAGTAAAGTGCAGATAGAACATTAAATGACCAACAGAAAACAAGCCAATACAAGAGACACAAGATGTGGCGACTAGCCAGGGACAAACCCCAATGCGGGGAAACCCTTTAATCAAATCTTCTTTTATCTTCAATAGTTCAACAGAGAGAAATAGTACAAAAAACTGAATTATGTAATTTATATCAGCAGCAGGAAACCCTAGATCAGCAAAGTCAAACTTGGTCAAACTAGTTGAAATTGACCTCTAAAATGCTTGGTCAATTTCCGGTCAACTTGTCCTTGAACAGCCTAAAGAAACAACCCTTGAACAGCCCCAAAAGTTCAGTCAATTTGCAGATTTTTGAAGTCAACTTGCAGCCCTAAACTAGGGCAATCAATACTGGTCAAACCAGAGGTCAGATCACCTCAGTTTTTGTGCCAAAAATTGTGTCTTGCCTAGGAGAGGCAACCACACCCAATCCGCACTTCTAGATGGTCAACGCTTAGTCAACGTTGGTCAATGAAATGACATGCTGCCCTAGCGTCCTTCTTTCTGCATCTTCCTTGCCCTAGGACGTCTTCCTCTCAGCGACACGTGTGAGAGAGAGAGGCTCCTTTTATGCGTTGGAGAGAGAGAAAGAGAAGATGAGTGAATGAATTGTCCAAATGAGGAGGAGGCTCCTTGTATTTATATGCAAACGTTGAGGGTGAATAGATGTGACTATTGGGCTTCTGAGCCTACATAAGTTTGCTGGACAACCTTGACAATTTGTCCATAATCAAATAAATTCATATCTCCATAAATACTTATCGGAATTGGATGATCTTTAGATCAATCCTACAACTCTCGATGAGAGGAATCTAGGAAAAATATCAGAAGCCATAAATAAGGTGATCCACATGGAGTTTGGCCCTAGTTGCCAATTTTAACAAGTTCTAGCTCTCTTATTGACTAGTATATGAATCTGACTTACTCAAGTTGCACATTCTGGAAAATGTGGGCAATTCCAAGACAAACTCAACTAGGTGGAGCCCAATATATTTAAGTCAACTCTCTACAGCCATTGAAATTTGCAATTAAAACAATACAATGGCTATATATGCATTCTTTCTTCATTGGTCAAACTTGGAGATATGTAGGGAATCGAAAAAAGTTTTGAAGAGTGGGAATTCGATGGCCCAAGTTATGATATCAAAGTGCCCAATATGCATGCCTATATCACAAAAGGAATGATTGAAAAGACAAGCCACAGAGTCTTTCTTGAAAATGTTTTAGAAAAAGGAGGAAAACCAAATTTCAAAACATGGGAAATGTTTGTGGATGGATATTTAGAGAACACGGAAATGAATCGAGCTATAGAGACCATGAAGAAAGCTATTTCAAAAGTTAAAAATCGTGAATGGCAACGAGCACCTGAAAAGGCTCATGAATACATTGATACAAATTATATAGGTATGGGCGTATGGAATACAAGAAAATGTTGACTTGGCCCCCACACGCTCAAAAACAAGAAATCTAAGCCCCAACCCACGAGTTCCAAACCATGAACGTTATTTTCCAAGACCCAGGTGGATGTGAAGTTGACAGTTGGGAATCGTTGAAGGAACTTCCAACACAACTCAACAATGACTCCAACGAGAAAATAATGACTAAGTTCCAACACAACAACGACTACAACGAGCTTCGACGGCGAAAAATTACCAAAAAAACAAAAAAAATGAACCATGTGTGGGCTTTATGAGTGACTTTTTGTGGGACACGTGTCCTTAGGGGCAAATATGTTAGGGCATGGTTTTGCCACGACGAAAACACGTGTCACAATTGGAGGACACAATAAAAAACGTTTTGGACACGTTTTAGGTCGTATTTCGTGTTTGACAAGTGAAATACGGGACATGTGACCCTGATGGACGTGGCCTGTGACTTAGTTTCTAACCCATTTGTTTTGCAACACTTGGGGTTTTATATTTTCTTTGGGTTTCATATTTTTGTATATATATTTGGGGTTTTGCATTCTTTGATTCATTTTGTAGGTGATAGCTCAAGGGTTCAAAGCAACAAATTTTTCTAGGCTATTCAACTAGGCAAGGAAGGATGATCTAGGCCCTTGAGGGTAACATCTAGCCTCCCCAAATTCCAACAAATCAGCGTCCAGCTAAAGGCGGCAAGTCATCTAACAATTTTGAAGTGATTAGTGGCATTTTTGGGCAAATGCAGGGTTTCAAATTATTTTTTAAGCCCTTAGGCCTAGCCTCTTTCCTCCTTTACCCTAGTCGTGACCCCTTTTTCTCCTTGGTTACAAGCCCTTTAGGGCTAGAGCCTAGTAGTCGCCTTTTCAAGCCCTAACCCTAGTCGTCTAGCCCTTTTAGGGCCTCGACTCCCCTCTTTTGGCTTGGCCGCAACCTTCAGATGCCTCCCAAGGCCCTCGACCCTCCTCTAAGCCCTTGCTACAACCTTTTAAGAGCTTTTTCCTTTAGCGACAACCCTTTGGGCCTTTGCAACAGGCCCTACGAGCCTTTCCCCTCTAGCCGCAAACCTAATTACACTAGCAGATTCCCTTCCAGGGCTTCTCCTCCCTCATCGCAGGCCTTAGTGGCCTATTTTCCCTAGCCATAGACCTTGTTGAGCCTTTCCCTTCCATTTTTGGGCATTTTTGGCTTGGTTGTGGGGTTTTGGCATCAAAATTTGACATCTTGTTGTTGCAGGCTTATGGTAAGGTTCTACATTGTTTTTCATCTCTAACACTTTGTGTTTGCAGTGATTTTCTTGCTACCATTGTGGTTGCATGAAGTGGAAGCCATCTTCAAGCCTTCTAGCCCTCAACTAGGACTTTAGGCCTCTTGGTTTGTCTTTCTTTCTCTCATCATCTTCTTTGTTTTGCTACAGCCATTTATACAGTCATATAACTCAAATACGAACCATTAAAATTGATCAAATATCATCCAATAGTCGCTTAACTTAATTAGCTAATCATTGGAATTTATTTGGCATTGATAATTTGGTATCTTGTTGGCTCATGAAGGACTGAATCACTAATTTTCTGAGTTATTGCAAGTCTGATATATGCTCTTTTGAGGTTTGATCTGAACATTAGAAGTCTAATCTATAGCTTCTAAGAAGTCTCATAATCAACTGGAAATTATTGGAAGGTTTAATGCATTGATTTTCTAGCTTATCTTTGACATATTGCATTGTTTCTTTACTGCTAATATAAATTTGCAGACCTCTGAAAACAAGGTTGCAGCAGTGATAAACCACATATAAGTCTCTAAAATTGACTAAGGAACTCTTATAATTCATCAAAATTAATGATTGAAGTGATTTGGACTTAAAATTTGGTCAAAATAATTATTAGCATCTTTTTTATCTTTTGCATCAGCATTTTATATCCAAGTGCTCTAATTGGATTGGTAATTGTTTAATGAGATTGGCCAATTTCTCTAAGTGACATTGTGATCAATGCTCTTGTTTCTCATTGCTATTGTCATTGTTGGATAAATGGATACGTTGTTCCTTGTTAAATTGGATATCTCTTGTGGAATTCATTAATTGAATTTAATCATAATCATGATAAGAGATCTACTTGTGTCCGTAAGGAGCTAATTGGCATATTGGTAGTTATAATCTTAAAGATTGTTAAGGAGCCAATCTAGTCAAGTCAATATGTCTTCCTTCTTCAAGGAAAATGAAAAGTTGGGTGACTCATCCAATTTTGCTGCATGGAAAGTCAGGTTGGAGATCATATCTGACAACAATGATGTTTTGGAATACATTCAAGAAAAAGTACTTGAGCCTCCGAAGAATGCTTCCGATGATGCCAAGAACAAGTACAAGAAAGGTGAGTTGAAAACAAAGCAAATTATAGCTAATGGTTTACAAGATAATTTACATGCATATGTTGGAAATTTGAGGTCCAAGGACATGTATGATATGATAGTTGGCATGTATGAAGTCAACAATTTGAATGAAATCATCTCTTTAAAATATCAACTCAAAGACACAAAGATGAACAAAGTAGAATCTATGCAATCCTACATTATGAGGATTTCTTCTCTTAGAGATCAATTGCAAAGAGTTGGGGAATTTGTGCCTAACAAGGAATTGGTGATTGTGACTCTAAGAGGTCTCCCTCCTATTTGGGAAACCTTTATTACTACTATAAGAAACAACAATGTTCTCCCATCATTTGATGAAATTGTTGGAAAGCTCACTCAAGAAGAATCAAGGATGATATCAAGAGGAAAGCATTAGGGGATTTTTGAGGTCTAAAATGGGCCTCCTAAGAAAAATGTACAACCAAAATAAACTTTATAAGAAACAATAGGACTCAAGATGATGATGTCAACCATGGGGGATGATTCACCATTTTTTGAGTAAAAAAGTAAGAATATTAAAAAATAATAAAATAATAAAACTATTTTTTCAACTCGTATTTTTAACTTATCTCCTTAAGGTTTTACTCAAATTTCGAGCTGGACTACTCGTTGGATGCAAAATTTAATTCTCCGTCCAAGGAATACCCATGTTGCATACTTTTGATGGACCCAGTTACATGAAAAATGAGAAATACATGAAAAAACGTTATTGCAATCACGTTTTTTCATTTATTTCTCATTTTTCGTGTAGCAGGGTCCATCAAAAGTATGCAACATGGGTATACTCCTTGGATGAGGAATCAAATTTTTCATCCAACGAGTGTTTCCGCTCGAAATTTGAGTAAACCCATAGGGAGATAAGTTAAAAATACAAGTTGAAAAAATAGTTTTTTCTTTTTTCCCTTTAAAATGTGATGATGTAATCTAATCTTATTTTATTATTTCCACTATTATTTTATATTTTCCTTAGGAGGCCCATTTTAGACCTCAAAATTCCCCTAATGGACTCAAAAGCATGAAGAAAGAGAGTCTGTTGCATTCATCACACATGACAAGAAGAAGAAGAAGAAAGGAAAAGGAGGTCCATCAAATTCAAGAAATCCTCCTCCTCGAAATCCAAATAGAAGGAAGGAATTATTGCACATTGAATGCTACAATTGTCATAAGAAAGGCCACTATGCTTGAGATTGCTCCAAGAAGAACAATGGACCACGCTACAATACTAGAAGCAACAACAACAAGTTCAATGAACAAAGAAGGAGATATGACCAAAGGAATGATCGCAATGGAAGAGATGAAAGAAGAAGAACAGATGCTCCAAGTGATCATTAAGAAGATCGTCGTCCACAAAAGAAGTCAAGATTCTCCAAGTATGAAAGTAATGTTGCGAATCAATCTGAATATATTCTTATTTCTGACCTTACTATTTCATCTCCTCTGAATTCGTCGGATAGTTGGTTGGTTGATAGTGGGGCCACTCATCACTTTTATGGTTATAAAGAAGTTCTCTCTAATTTGGTAGAGAGGGAATCAAATTTGAAATTATTCTTGGAGACAACTCCACTCATCCCGTTAAAGGTTTTGGGTCCGTCAAATTTCATTTGAATTTTGGGGAATCTATTTTGCTCCATGATGTGATGTATGTATCTGGATTGAGGAAGAATTTGGTATCAATATCCACCTTGGAAGACAAAGGAATGAGGGTTTCCTTCATCAAGGGAAAGGTTCTTACTTGGCCTATTGGATCACCTATGAGAAATGCATTCATATTGGGATCAAGATATGAAGGACTCTACAGGGTTACTGGAAGACCTCTTCTAGCATTGGTCCATGATACTAATCATCTAAGTGAGCTATGGCATCAAAGATTGGCCCATCTACATTATGTGTTGAAATTTCTAAGTCTAACCCGTTAGAAATTCTTCTTGCACTATCTAATTTATTTCATCTACTTGTTTATTTCTTAACAGGTTATTTAACTATATAAATACTGAAAACAAACACAAATGCAGTCTCAACCATCTACAGATCATCAACTAAAAATAACAAACAAACACATAAGGGACACCGTTATTTTTGGACAATCGTCCCCGGTGCAACATTTCTTAGGGTTTTATTATTAAGCAACTTTTTTTAGTACAAGTAGGGTACCAAACTGGCTCACACAACAGAGAAATCAACCTGGCAATAATAGCTCTCTTTGGAAAGCAGATATTCAGCAAGTCTGCTCCACGAAAATCTCTCTGACACTTCTCTAAAGCTTTGCATCAGCCCTCCTAGCCTCTGCGTCACTCAGAAGCCCCCTACAATAGCCTTTTGTTTCTTTGCGTTGGCTCTCTGTCCTTCTATGTCACTCACGCACGCCCTGCTAGCCTCTGCGCAGTCACTTTGGCCCTCTGTGTGGCTCCTGCTAGCTCTGCGTAGCCACTTCTGCGTCTGCGCTGGTCCTTCGGGACTATCTCTGCCTCTTTGCTATGCACTCATTGCCCCTTGTTGCAACTCTGATCACTTTTTCGATTTCTCTCAGCAAACCCCGCTCCAAAAAATCAAACTGACTAATCAATCTTGGTGTATCTCCAACTAACCCTCAAGCCTCTTCTTAAACTTTTTTTGTTGAGTCTTCAACGGCCGAAATTAAATCTCTAATCAACGGCTAAGATTAGATTTGGCTTGATCCATGTCTTTTAGAACATTTTCACACAGTTTTATATTTAATACCCATTAATATTTTTATTTTCCTAAGTTTAGACTTAGGAACCCATTAAAAATATTAATTATTTTAATATCTCTCTAATCGGGTAGAATTTCCCCAAACCATTTCTGGGTCTTGGAGATCTCATGTGCTTTAGCTTCTACACCAATTTTCATAGCTCGAGCACATTCGATGCTACCCTAAATCAACATTATGATGTTCTTCTGAAATTTGAGAAATTGGTCTCAGGGATTCCTAAGCTTCAAGCCCATCATGATGGAGTATGTCCAAGTTGTGCCAGTGGAAAGAAGACAAGGGGACCATTCCCCTCTAGCAAGAACAAGACAAATGACACCCACCATCTCATTCATTCAAATATATGTGGTCCAATGCCTGTGGATTCTATTGGTGGCCATCTCTACTATATCACCTTCATTGATGACTTCTCAAGAAAGACATGGATATATTATTTGAAGCGCAAGGATGAAGCCTTCGAAATGTTCAAGGAATTCAAAGCTTTGATCGAAAATCAAATAGGGAAGAAAATCAAAATATTCAGGTCTGACAATGGTGGAGAGTACATATCAAAGGAGTTCATTGATTTTTGCAAGAAGGAAGGTATCAAGAAAGAGACAGTTGTGCCCTATACTCCCGAACAAAATGGAGTGGCTGAAAGAAAGAATAGGTCCATTATAGAAGTTGCATGTACAATGCTCCATGATCAAAAGTTGTCGAAGTTCCTTTGGGGAGAAGCAACAAATGCCGTCGTATATGTTCAAAATGTGAAAATTCTTATACTCAAGGAACCCCTATTGCAGCAAAACTGAATTTACTTCTCCTACTTCGCCTTCTCCCTTCTGCATCAATGTTCATTGCAACTTTTGTTCTAAGTACATCTTCCACTGTTTGGAAGAACCTTCATTCAGTGAAGACAAAGCTTCCCACATTTCTCGGGCTGTATCTTTGCCCTGCAAGTGTGAGACCACATGATCTCGAACTCCATCGAGTATGTACCTCTTCGCCTTTGCCTGCTCAGCCTTGTACTTCTTCTTCTTATCATTGTCTGGGGAACAACCACAACACTCTTTATGTAAGCTTCGAGATTGTACTCCTCCAAAACAGCTAAGATTTTGGTCTTCCATATGACATAGTTGGAAGCTCCTTCCAACCTGTCCTAATCTTTGAGCCCATGTGATGCCATCTCACCCAAATTGTCAAATTGAATCCTCTAGTCACTACGTAGCACTAGTGCCGGCAAGTGAAAAATTCGAACTTTTCGTGAAAAAAGTCCTCTGAGGAGAAAAGTCCTCTTCTATGTGTCTTCACTCTTTTTCGACGGTTTTCTGCCCCGACAGAAACTATGCCCTTCAAGCACTGCGCTGAGGCTCTATGTCACTCCCTCTGCCTCTGCAAGCAAATGAACCGAAAATCATACCTCTATATCGACTCTCTCAGAGAGATTTCCTCGGAATCTCTGGCTTCCCGGCAAGGATTCGCAATCCCTTCAAGGGGATTCAAATTGCTGCCAAATGCAGCTATTGGCCTCTCTACTCAGCACTGGATTTGCTCTTCCTGTTTCAAAATCAATGCTCTGATACCATGTGAAAATTCCTATACTCAAGGAACCCCTACTGCAATGAAACTGAATTTACTTTTCCTACTTGATTTTAATATACATTATCAAGTTATTTTCTGAAAAATACTTAAGTAAATTACTTCTGCAGCCTACACCAATTTAATTTGATTACATGAAACAAGAAACTGAGCAAAGAACAAGATACATAAGACACTATTATTTTTGGACAAAATTAGTCCCCAGAAAAACCCAATGCGGGAAAACCGGTGCAGCAGCTCTGAGGGTTCTATATTATTAAGCAGTGGTTCTAAATACAATGTTGGATGCCCTCCCAGCAATCCAGTTACAGAGAAAAATATAATGGCGGAAAATTGATTGAGATTACCTAACTTCACCCGGCAGTTTCCGGCTAATCCGGCAGCAGAACAGGCAAACCCCCGACTATCTCTGCGTTGGCCCTGCGTAGGCCCTGCGTCAGCCTCAGAGGCTTTGTGTCAGCCCTACATTGTCTCTTCTGCCTCTTGGAACTTCTGCATCAACCTCTCTTAGTTGTTCCGGCAACTCCCCAACAGTTACAAATTTCTGCGTGAAGGCAGCTTCCCTTCTACGCTGGCCCTTCTGACTCGTGTCAAGCCTTCGTGGGCCCAGACTAGCTCAGCGTCAATCCCTCTAGGTGCTACAATGTCTCCACTGGTGGCTCTTCACCTCTTTGCCCAGCATTCCTGAACTATCCCTACCCCTCTGCTGCAGAATGATCACTTAGTTCGAATTTCTCAGCTTCCTAGCCCCAGAAATTTCGAACTCTAGATCAATTCGTTATCTCGGTGTATTCCTGAATGATCCCCAAGCCTCCTTCTTATACTTTTCTCATTGAGACTTCAACAACCAAGATTAAGTCTCTAATCAACGGTTAAGATTAAAAACTTTACTTGATCCGCTTTCTAGAACATTCTCACCAATATTTTGATTAATACCCATTAATACATTAATTTTCTTAAGTTTAGACTTAGGAACCCCATTAAAAATATTAATTATTTTAATAAAATACAATCTGGGTGGAATTTCACCAAACAGTTTCTGGGTTCTTTAGAACTCACGTGCCTTAGCCTCTCCACCAATTTGCATGGCTAGAGCACATCTAACGCTACCAAAAACTAACACTCCCTCTTAGCAAGGAATGTGCTCTAGCAACAATGTCCAACTGCATGTTCCTCTGTCTCTGAAGCATCTCCTTTCTGCACTATTGCTACCATCAACATTGTGCTACTACTGCCACTGTACTGTTGCCCATGACATTGCCACTATCACTGTTGCATCTGTACTACAGCTCCCTCTCAAATGTTGCATCTACTATGCTCCTAACACTACCACTACTAACGCTGCATTCGTACTGCAACTCAGTTGTTGAGAGAAGCAACTGAAAAGCACCCAAAATTATTGTTCTAACTGTGTTCAACATAATACCATGTGAATGTTGGAATCTGACTACTACTAGTCTTTGACCCTCTGAATCTTCTGCGTTGTTGTTGACTTCTGCACTATTGCCAACCTCGCTCTGCACTGATCAGTCTCTGGTCTCAGGCTACTGCATCTGTCTCTCAAACCAACCCACTGCATCATCTGACACTAAGTACATCTCGCTACTGCTGAATCTGAAGCCCCTGTAGCAAGAAATTGATCCAAGAGGTGGGTTCCTGAAGCATCTTGCCCACATGTAGTCCTCCAGACTACAGTTCTATATCGCCCCATTTCCCTCCTAGAGATGTGTGGGCACTCATGGCAAACTCATCTTCGTCAAATTTTGTTGGAGCAGCCTTAGGTCATGTTTCTCATCCTTATCCTTTTAATTCAAAGGACATTAAAATGCAAAGTGGCCCATCTCGCCACATCTAAAACATTTCACCTTTGAAATGTCCTTCTTCCGCTTCTTCTTCTGTTGTCCCTTTGATGCTAGAGTTGCGTTCTCCTCCTACTCTGCCTTGGTCTTCGTGCCACTCCCACTGCTGCCATTAAGGTTGACCTTAACGAGATCCCTCCTTAATTCTTCCTGTTGAAGGGTTGCCCACATCTCCTCCCATGAAGGTAGTCTCTCCCTGCCCAATATACTTTGGACAAAGACTTTCCATTCATCTGAGACTCCATTCAAGGTCGTCCTTACCATCGCGATAGACTGAGTAGACCCCAATGTAGCAAGCTGATCTCTGGTGTCTGGAAGACGTTGAAGATAGGAGTTAACCCCTTTTCCCTTCTGCATCAATGTCCGCTGCACTTTTGTTTTAAGTACATCTTCCGTTGTTCGGAAGAACCTTCATTCAGTGAAGACAAAGCTTCCCACATTTCTCGTGTTGTATCTTTGCCCTGCAAGTGTGAAACCACATGGTCTCGAACTCCATCGAGTATGTACCTCTTCTACCTACTCGACCTTGTACTTCTTCTTCTGATCATTATCCATGGGAACAGCCACAACACTCTTGACGTAAGCTTCAAGATCGTACTCCTTCATAATAGCTAAGATTCTGGTCTTTCATATGACATAGTTGGAAGCTCCTTCCAACCTGTCCTGATCTCTGAGCCCATGTGATGCCATCTCACCCAAACTGTCGAATTGACTCCTCTAGTCACTACGTAGCACTAGTCTACAGCCTGGCAAGTGAAAATTTTGAACTTTTGGCGAAAAAGCCCTTTGAGGAGAAAATTCCCCTTCTATGTGTCTTCGCTCTTTTCCGACGGATTCTGCCCCGGAAAAAACTGCGCCCTTCAAGCACTGCGTTGAGGCTCTGTGTCACTCCCTCTACCTCTGCAAGCTAATGAACCAAAAATCGTACCTCTCTGTCGACTCTCTCAGAAAAATATTTCCACAGAATCTCGCTTTCCCGGCAAGGACTGCACAATCCCTTCAAGGGGATTTGAATTGCTGCCAAATACAGCTATTGGCCTCTCTACTCAGCGCTGGATCTACTTTTCCTATTTCAAAATCAATGCTTTGATACCATGTGAAAATTCATATACTCAAGGAACCCCTACTATAGCAAAACTGAATTTACTTCTCCTACTTGATTTTAATATACATTATCAAGTTATTTTCTGAAAAATACTGAAGTAAATTATTTTTGCAGCCTAGACCAATATAATTTGATTACATGAAACAAGAAACTGAGCAAAGAACAAGATACATAGGACACCATTAATTTTTTTTATATTATTAAGTAGTAGTTCTGAATACAATGTTGGATGCCCTCCAGACAATCCAGGTACAAAGAAAAATATAATGGTGGAAAAATGAGTGAGATTACCTCACTTCACCTAGCAGTTTTCGGTGGATCTCACAGCAGAACTAGCAAACCCCCGACTATCTCTGCACTGGCCATGTGTCAGCCTCGAAGGCCCTGTGTCAACCTTGCGTTGCCTTTTCTGCCTTTTGGAACTTTTGCGTCAACCTCTCCCGACCGTTCCGGCAACTCCCCAGTAGTTTTGGATTTCTACGTGAAGGCGGCTTCCCTTCTGCGTTGGCCCTTCTGGCTCTGCGTCAAACCTGCATGGGTCCAGACTGGCCCAGCGTCAGTCCCTCTAGGTGCTGCATTGTCGCCATTGGCGACTCTCTACCTCTCTTCCCAGTATTCCCGAACTATCCCTGCCCCTCTGCTGTTAAAAAATCACTTAGTTTGAATTTCTCAGCTTCCTAGCCCTAGAAATTTCAAACTCTAGATCAATTTGTTTTCTCGTTGTATCCCTGAATGAACCCCAAGCCTCCTTATACTTTTCTCATTGGGACTTCAACAGTCGAGATTAAGTCTCTAATCAACAACTAAGATTAAAAATTTGACTTGATCCACTTTCTAGAACATTCTCACCCATATTTTGATTAATACCCATTAATACTTTAATTTTGCTAAGTTTAGACTTAGGAACCCCATTAAAAATATTAATTATTTTAATAAAATACAATCCGGGTGGAATTTCACCAAACGGTTTATGGGTTCTTTAGAACTCATGTGCCTTAGCCTCTCCACAAATTTTCATGGCTAGAGCACATCCAATGCTACCAAAAACTAACACAAAACAGGGTACCTCATCAAGCATTGGACAACAAGACACCTGAAGAAGTATTCACAAGTGTCAAGCCCGTTGTTGATCATCTCCGTATCTTTGGCTGCCCCGTGTACTTTTATGTGTCGAAGGACAAAAGAAATAAATTAGAGGCCCCTGGAAGAAAAGGTACGTTTGTTAGATATTTTGTTAGATATTGTGAAAATTCTAAAGCATTTAGAATATATATTCTTGGTCAAAGGAAGGTTGAAAGTAGCATGGGTGTTACATTCGATGAAGATGTTGCCCTTGGAAAAGCAAGGGACCTTCCTTTGCCTCCTCCTTCGAAAAAGAATGATGATATGGATATTTTAGATGGTCCTTCCATGCCCGAATCCGAGATAGACATTGTTGATGATCCCATGGAGCACATGGATCCCCTAGATCCTCCTCCATGTGATCCTCCTGCTGGGAAGAGACTGCTTTGGCTTCGTGATACTTTACAGGATGATGAGAGACATGTTCTCATTCGAAGATCATTTAGAGAAAGGAAGAAACCATGCAAGTACCAAGGATATGTTGCAGCCCTAAGCACTATGATACAAGTCGAACCTCCCACATTCGAAGAAGTCGTAAAAGAACAAGTTTGGAAAGATGTTATGGTTGAAGAATATGAATCGATTATGAAGAATGATGTATGGGATGTTGTGCCGAGACCAAGGGGAAATCTGTGGTGACTTCAAAGTGGCTATTCAAGATCAAGCATGGAGTTGATGGTAGCATTGAGAAATACAAGGCAAGGTTCATGGCTCGAGGATTCTCTCAGAAAGAGGGAGAATATTATGATGATATATTTGCACTTGTGGCTGGATATACAACCATTTGTTCAATAGTTATCCTTGCCGCAAGTCAAGGATGGACCCTTCATCAGATGGACATGAAGGTTGCATTCCTTCATGGCATGTTACAAGAAGTGTACGTTGAGTAGCCACAGGGATTTGAAGTAAAGGATCGAAAGACACATGTTTGCAGGTTGAAGAAGACATTGTATGGTTTGAAGCAAGCCCCCAGAGCATGGTATACCCGCATAGATAGTTATTTGTGTTAGTTTTTGTAGCATCAAATGTGTTCTAGCCTTGAAATTTTGTGGAGAGGCTAGAATACACGAGATCTCCAAAATCCAAAAATCTTTTCTGGAAATTCCACCTAGAGACAACCTAATTAAAATAATTAATCATTTTTTGATGTTTCCTAAGTCTAAACTTAAGAAATATGATTAATTAAAGGGTAGTAATTAAGTCATGGTGAGAATCTTCTAGAAGACATGGATCGAGTTCTAGTTAATCTTAGCCATTGATTTTGTTTTAATCTTGGTCGTTGATGTCTCAACGAAAGATTATAAGAAGAAACTCGATGGGGCTTGGAGAACACAGACCAGCAGCTACTCAGTTGCCCAGGCAGATCGATTTTCTCAGTGGCTGAAGTTCAGTAGAGGAGATAGAGCCAGAGGGTGAACCGCAGGGGAGAGAGAGAGGGTATCAACAGTGATCCGGGAAGTGCAGAACGAGTTTCGAAAGAGACAGGATGAGGAGAGACATAGTCCAGTAGAGCTATGTGCAGTTACTTAATTGCACAGAGGGTAACACAAAAACCCAGCGTATGGACAGAGGGTTCATCCCAGGGTCAGGGAGTCGTCGTGGAGAGTGATAAATTTGTCACTAAATTTCTCTCAGTATTTTTCCCTCCTCTGCTGCACCGATTTTCCTAAGTTGGGTTTTTCCAGGGACAATTGTCCAAAAATAATTGTCAATATTTATATGTGTGTGCTAGAATTTCTCTAATTTTCCAGCATTTATTTTCCGCAGTATTTGTCTTGTGAAGGCTGTAGCGTATATATTTCAATATTTGTCGTAGGAAACTGTAAATAGTTTGTTTAATTAATTTTAAAAATAGAAGAAATATTATCAGTTGTTGCAATAGGATTCCGGATTTCGAAATTTTTACATGGTATCATGGCTTAACTTGGAAGTTGGAAAGCTCAATGGCAGAAGGGAAGAGGAATTTTGAAACCCTCAGAGGTAGCGCAGTTCCTTTGGCCAGGAAGGTTGGTTTTTTTTAGGAAAATTTTATTTCTCTAAGAGTTGACAGAGAATAAAATTTCCAAGTCAAAGATTACTAGAGGCAGAGGGAGTAGCAGTATTTTCCTTGCAGAGCAGATCTTCAACTGGGACGCAGTGATTTTGACGCAGTTTGCTGGTACAGAATAACGTCAGAAAGGAAAAGAGAAATAGCACAGAAAATCATGGAAAGAATCAACTGTCAGGAAGCTTTAGAATTATCTTCCAGGTTGGAGGATGAGTTCGCATGCTTGTCAAGTTCAGCATCATCAGGTGTCTAGTATATTGATAATGGAGCTTCAGCTCATATGACAGGAGTTAGAGAGTATTTCTCTAGCTATCAGAAGGAGTAGAAGGACTTCCAGATCACTATGGGTAACATAACTAAATGTACTTCGGTAGGGAAAGGCACCATAAAATTTCAGACGGAAACAAGAACCAACACCAATGCTACTAATGTATTGCATGTGTCACGATTGGGTATGAACCTAATTCCAATGTCCCGATTGCAAGACAAGGGATATGATGTACACTTCGTGGGGAAGAAAGTGTATGCCAAACACTCTAGCTCGAAGAAGGTGAAACAAATTGGAACTTGAGGCAACAGATTATACAGGTTGGAGCTCAATTCTCCAATGGCACTAATAGGCAATGATAATAGCAGTGGGAAGGAGTTGAACGAACTATGGCACAAGAGGATGGGACATTTACACGATGGAGCACTTAGGATGCTCAGAGAAATTTTAATAAGAGTTCCAGTTCTCAGCACAAAGCACGATGATGTGTGTAGAGGATGCATACTTGGGAAATACGCAAAGGCAGCATTTCCTAGAAGTGACAACTGAGCAAATGGCATGTTGGGATTGATACGCTCAGATATTTATGGCCCTGTGTCCACTAGAGCTCTTAGTGATGGCGAATATTTCGTCACCTTTATTGATGATCATTCCAGGAAGACCTAGATCTATTTCTTAAAGACCAAAGATGAGGTCTTTGATCGGTTCAGAGAGTTCAAGGCTCTTGTAGAGAACGTGACAGGGAAAAAGATAAAGGTGCTACATTTAGATAATGGTGGAGAATACACAAATAAAGACTTCACAGACTTCTGCGCAAAGGAAGGCATCAAAAGAGAATGGACAACTCCATATAATCCTCAGCAGAATGGAGTAGCAGAGCGAAAGAATAGAACAGTAGTTGGGGTTGCAAAGGCTATGATGTATGACCGAGATTTGCCTAGATTTTTATGGGCACAGGCATGAAACACAGCAGTGTACATTGAAAACTGAACACCTCATAGAGCATTGGAGAAGAAGACACCCAGGGAGTCTTCACAGGAAAGAAGCCCGAAGTAAGTCATTTGAGGATATTCGCGAATGTGGCTTACTATCACATACCAAATGAAAAGCACAGTAAATTGGATCAAATTGCAGAGAAGGGGTTCCTCGTAGGGTATAGCGAGACCTTAAAGACATACAAGATCTACATTCCTAGCAGCACGAAGATTTTAGTGAGGCGAGATGTAAAGTTCATGGAAGACAGAGCTTTCAGAAGATCTCGAGAAATGCTTTTAGGTGATCGGTCAATAGAAGTTTCGTTAGTCCCGCAACAAGGACAGCAAGTGGGACAAGTAGGAGAACAGTGTCAGGGATCGAGTATGGTGACCAGTACTAGTATCTCCTCAAGGGTAAGAGATCCAGGGAGTTCTCAGCAGACGAAGAAACGGGAACAGGAGGAGGAACTAATTGAACCTCTCACCACCAGTGGTAGAGGCAGTAGGGAAGTGCGCCATACCTTGGGACAAGTAGGAGAACAGTGACAAGGATCGAGTACGGTGACCAGTACTAGTATCTCCTCAAGGGTAAGAGATCCAGGGAGTTCTCAGCAGACGAAGCAATGAGAACAGGAGGAGGAACTAATTGAACCTCTCACCACCAGTGGTAGAGGCAATAGGGAAGCGTGTCATACCTTGAGGGACGCAGAGGAGTTTTTCGGAGCTCCGTGGACAGACAAGAGACAGTGCAACTAGCCTGATAGATATCAAGTTTTGGTAGCTCAGGTTACAGAACCCTCCAGCTTTCAGGAAGCCACACATCATCAGGTATGGGTGGGATGCCATGGTAGAAGAATATAGTTCTATCATGACAAATGATGTTTGGGAAGTAGTGCATAGGCCAGATGGCAAATCAGTTGTAGGTTCTAGATGGATCTACAAGATCAAGTACGCTGCAGATGGTAGTGTAGAGAAGTATAAGGCTAGATTCGTGGCAAAGGAGTATGCAAAGAAGGAAGGGATAGACAATGAGATCTTCGCCCCAGTTGCGAGATATACCTCTATCAGATCCGTTATATCCCTAGGAGCACAGTTAGGATGGGAGATTCACCAAATGGACGTCAAGACAACATTCTTGAATGGGGGTGATAGAGGAAGAGGTGTATATAGAACAACCTAAAGGCTGCGAAACTCATGAGAAGCACACTCATGTATGTAGATTGAAGAAAGCCCTTTATGGGCTTAAGCAAACACCCAGGGCGTGGTATGGTTGGATTAACAGTTATTTGCAGCAGTTGGGATTCATCAAGAGTGATGCAAATCCCTGTCTCTACTATCTGATGGTGGAGAATGAGCCTCTCATTCTGATTTCGTATGTAGATGCCCTGTTTCTAACAAGATCATCAAGGCTCGTGAAGGACTACAAAAGGAACCTTGAAGCAGAATTCGACATGAAGGATATGGGATTGATGCACTATTTTCTAGGATTGGAAATATGGCAGAAGAATGGGGAGATCTTCCTTGGGCAAGGGAGATATGCTACAAATATTTTGAAGAGGTTCAAAATGCAGGATTGTTGGCCCATGACGATGCCTAGGGTTGCGGGGGAGCGTCGCCCCCTTCTCGCACCCGCTCCCAATTCGTGCTCTGAGCAGGAGTAGCTCCGAAGCGTGCTCCCTAAAAAAAACGCTCCTTGCCTTTTCGGGAGCGTTTAGCCTTTTTTGCAAAAAAAAATTGCAATAATGTTCCAAATGCAATTTTTTTTCAAAGAAACAAACAAGTTTTGAGTGGGGCAACTTAATGATCAAGCCTATGGCCCTAGTATTAATATTCGATTCATTTTCATCCTTTTACTTAAATTTTAAACATTACCATGAAATGACTCAGGATGTTTGAGAGTGGTTCTGACCTCATTGGATTTCATATGGAGAAGGTAGAATTTTAGATTTCATTCAAAATCCAGCAGCCTTATCAGTTTTTCAGGATTTCAAGATTGGGGGATTGCAATGTTTCCATTGAATTTTGTCATGTATTAGGGTGTGGAACTCATATTTGATCAAGAGCACCAATCCCTCTATGTACCTTGATGTTAGTGACATTGGTTGTCGAACTCCTCTATCATGACCCTCCTAAAAATGTACGCATCACTTAAACAAAATCTTGACTTGACATGCTATGCTTTTTCTATCTTATGTTAATGCTTAGAGGGTGATATTCATGACAAAGATCCCTATATAGATAGAAAGGTAATGACAAAGATACCTCTGGATATTAATGCTTAGAGGGTGATATTAATGACAAAGATCCTAATTTTCCAACAAAACTAAAAAAATTAGACATTTCTCGTGGTGGCAAGAGGCCCAAGCATAATCAATAGATAATAGATTTACTTGTCTTTTCTAGTTTCTAGTAGTTTTTATAACTATTGACTCTTTCATAGTTATTACGATATTTTTTTAAACAATATATGACAATTTAAGTTTGAAGTTAGCAATTATAGCTCATTAGTAATGAATTATGAATATGATGCTTCATGAAAATTGAAAGTTGTTTCATTTCATGTCAGATATTATTTGTTGTAATGGTTACACTTAGCTTACAAGTACAACTTTGGCGATCAATGATGATAAATGTTATATATTGAATTTTGAAAGCTTGAAACTTTAAGATTGATGAATCATGAGACCCAATATGTTGTATGTTACTATGTTACTAACTTGTGGACGTGGTTGATGAAGATTATAACTTCTAGATGATTGTTGTTATATGGTTCAATCTATGTTTTTTTATGTTTTTTTATATTTAATTCATCATTTTACATGTTTTTGTTGACATATATGTATCAAAATATAAAAAATATATGTATTATATAAAAAATGCTCCGGGTTCGCTCCCAAACCGAGAGCTTCTGAAAATGTTGCTCCCGCACCCATTTTCGCTCCCACTCCCCGCTTTCGCTCCCGCTCCCAAGTAACACTGGTTGGGACATTACATCCCTATAGGTGAGATGATGAACAACTTGTTGGGAACCAACACGTTTAAGGAGACACAGTTGAATGGCCTAGCAAATTGGTTGAAGTTAAGAAGCAAGTATGATTATTAAGCACGATTTGATTAGATTCTTTGAGATTATGAGTTATAGACCAGTGCCTTCAAAAATCAGTTACTTGCACAATGTGAATTAATTGATCAAGTTACGAGATCAAAAATTGCTGCAATATGCAAATTCTATGCTATATAAAGTGCAGGACCTAGATCTATGTGAGATCCAAGGTCTCGGTGGATTTTAATTATATGCCTACTCTAGGTGAATCCTTCTCGTCAATTCTTTTGGAACTAGTCTCGAATGCAAGTTGTAGAGAGAAACCTAAAAGAAGGAGGCTATGGCCTCATTAACGATACCACTCTCGGAGTTCTAAATTCTAATCACCTAGGTGCCTCCGTTCCTACAAGGGGATTGCTTGCAAGAGAACTTCAAGGTCACCTATGTTAAGTGCGAATGAGGGTCTAGAGTCCTCATGTTGTTTGATGAAGGTGGTCCTATCTTCTTACAACCAAGTTTATGGTTGGAGGTATGTTTTAGAAATGCACTTTTAACTTAGAATGAAGATGCAAGATGTGAGTGATTGCTTCAATGAGATTATTAAATATGTTAAATACTTCAACAAGATAAATTACTTGAGATCCCAATGCTTATTTTGATATTTAATACAACAGCAATTGGATGAAGTACTTAAAGAGCAATTGAAAGACTATCTCAAATGAAGCAAGATAAACAATTCAAATGAAACACAATTAGTGATTCCAATTGCTTCAAAAACTTATTAGAATGTGTTAATGAGATCTTATTTAAGCCTTCTTATGATGAAACAATTAGGCATGTAAAAATCTTATGGCATTTATTACTTAGATCATAAGTCAATGAAGCACATTAGATGATCTGAAAGACGGATAATGACAAGTTCAACAAGAGATTGCTAACAGTGATTCTTAAATCAGACTAATGCAACTACACAAATGAGATGCCAAGAATGCCAAGATATGCTAATGCAAGATGCAATATGCTAAATGCAACTAGCACACACTTTGAAATGAGAGAGATCCTTCAATGCCAATTCAATATTTTGCAATGATGCAATAAGAGATGCAATGGAAGGCTATTGTCAAGATACCGATGCGACTTATGATATTAGAGAGCTCCCTCGGAATAACTCACTGTTATAGATCAGCCAACAAATTACACAATAGAAAGCCTAAAATTCACTTGAAAACAACCCCTACTTCAATGGAAAAGCTTTAAACAGTTATGAGATGACTTTTAGGATTACGAGGCTTATTAGACTTTAATTTTAGCCCCTTATTTTAGATCTGATCAGACCTATTTAACAATGATATCAGACCAATGTTTCAATTGCAACTTAGACAAAATAGTGGCAAATTTACTCTTTAGTTTATTAGTGAACTACTTTAGGATCTTAAGGTTGCATAGATTAGTTTTAGGACCTTGTATAATAATTATATGTCACTACCTAAGCCACTGCTGTAAATATTTCATATCTGATATAAATGTGAACAGTGAGATCAGAAGGATGAGGATAAGAGAAGCAAACCCCTAGGCCTAGTGGCCTATGCCATGTTTTGAGATGAGAGAGAAATGCTTCTTCCAACTCCAGCACTCACAAAAGTCAGCTTGAAACACAAGTATCAGACCCTTTTGGACCACTGTAACCACAAATTTTTAGCCCAAATATTTATGCACATAATGGATCAGACTTATACAACACTAGCTAACAAGACTAGGGATTTAAATTTGGAAGGTTTGACCTTCCTTGTTCACTGTGCTGGAGGGGTCAAACTTTGACTCTTGGACCGTCGAGGACCTCCAACAAATAGAATTATTGTTACTTGTGCAAAATTCTCAACTGCCTGGTCCAAAGAATTCAAATTTCTAGGAAAATAGTCTTCTGCCCCCAATGAATTTCTAGACTAGGTCCTTCCTTGGAATTGAGGCACTTGATTTTTGACTTGAATTATCTTCCTTTGAAAATAGCCTCAAATAATTTTTGATGAATCTTCCACTAGGAGGGTAATCAATTTTCCCTTCATTTTGTTTTTTGGATAATTTTTGGCTAATATTAATTTTATTTTGCCAGAAATTAAAATTAAAAGGACTCAAGAGGGGATCAATTATTTTTTTTTCTTTACTTCCTAAGTGCATCTAAAAAATATTTTGGTAATGGTGTTCTAATTATGAGGAACCATTCACCAAAAATATTTCTAAACACACTTTTACATCAAAATAATAATTCAACCATTAGAAGAGGAAATATACATAGACATAGATTGCCTGAGACTCAACCAAATTCTGCGAAAAGACACATGATCTAGTATGAGAAAAATACATAGACTCGATAAACACTAGGACTCACCTAAAACCTTGTAAATGAGCTTCACCCTACTTTGGGGTATATCTGGTAGAAAAACTCTGCCAATTATCCGTGTTTACAAATACAGATAATTCAGTGAGGTTAAAAATTTCCTAGAGTGAAACCCTTTGAGAAGAATCATAGGCTTACCTAGGTGTTGTAACATGGCTTAGTATTCATACTAGAATCATTTTTAAAATGCAAAAGCAGAATTTGGGATTGCAATGATGACATTGATTGATTTTTTTTTTTTATCTATTGCTTTGTACCCTGCTTCTTGGACTATTGACATGTACATGATCAACATCTGGCTCTACTTGGGAACATGTTGCTTCAATGAAGGAATGTGAGAATCCAAAACACTGTATCCAAGAAAACAAAGAAACTTCTCGTAGATACCCATTGTAACATATATCAAAATCATCATCATCATATTCTGACAAATGAAATTACTTAAAGACATAAAACAAAAATGTTGAAATGGAAACTATCTAATGATGGAAATAAAATCCTATCTAAGAGAGTAGGGTTAGAGATACTATACAAAATATGCCCTATGGCATCAAGTGTCATCTTTGTAGTCCTATCCGAAGAAGCTGCTTGCTTACAAGTGGATCTCTTGGCCACTTTTCTGATGTACCTTGTTGAATCTTTGATCTCTTAGGTTGGTAAAGATTCTCAACATTGAATTGCATGGTCTTATCAAATCTCTTCCTATTCCTTTTCATGATATGTGACATTTTGGAACCTTGGGCTTGTTTGGTTATAGGCTCAAAATGGTCACTCACCACTGCATTGTATTTTGTAGGGTGTTCCTGAACATCTGTAATATCCCCATTTTTGATTTTTCATTGGAGGAGATTAACAGAGCTTATTGGGGAGGTGCTAGTCATAACACAATTTTGTAATTTGGGCATTGGAAATAGTTTTGACATATGGGACTTAGGAGAAATGGAAAATTACATCTCTAGTGGAACACGGTGACCACATGAGAAGGAATTCGACCCAATGGGGCAATTCACACTTCTTGGAGGAGAGAGAAAGAGAAAGGGTGTGAACTAGTGGAAAGAGGGGGCCACCAAGGAGGAGAGGGCCAACGATTATAAATAGAGCATGTAGACTCTCATTTGGGATATCTTTGGTCATTTTACAATTCAACACTAGTTCTCTTGAGCCTCTTAGCCAAAATAGCCTGTTCTGTTCAACATAAGGAATTTTTGAGCGGGAATTCCACCCTCATTTCAGAGAACTTCAAGTGTCTCCCTAGTGACACAATTTGGGAAGCTCACTTCAGAGATTCCATTGGACATCATTGTAGGGGTTTATTCAACAATGCACTTTTCTTGGGCATAGAGGTATTTTTGTTTAACACATTGTAGGGGCAAGCCTGGGTTAGAGGCTCCGCGCTTTGTAGGGAATTTTATTATTGTTATACTGGAGTTTGGACAATGATTTGCGAGTTGGATTGGAGGCTATTACCTGGGTTGATTTTTCTATATTTTGGCAGAGCCACAAAAGCTATTTGACCAAGTGCTGCATAGGGGTTTAGAGAAGTGGAGCCGGGAGATACGAGTTGAAGATCAGAGGTATTTCTCAGTGGATAATTTAGCCAGAGAGGGGAGAAATTTCCTGTGGTAGATTTGGGCATAATTGAGTAGTATCAAAGTTATGGGGCATTTTTTGGCCAAATTGTGCATTTCGCACTTGTTGGGGGTCACCAGGGGTCCATGGATTCAGCCCAATCCCTTTCTGGGTCTTTGTGGGTTTATTGAGAGGAGTTCGAAGTTACTTTTACAGAATTTTTTGGGCAATATTTGTGCCAGAAACCCTCATTCTTATAGCATGGCGTATTGTTAGTTAGCTAGGAAGTTCACATCACTTTGTGGGTTCAGTTTTGGCTTGGAATTGGGCCAAACCCTTTTTGGGTATTTTTGGGTATGAGGAGTGGAGCCCCTGGCCACAATTTTAGAGCATTCTGGGTGTTATTTTGAGCAGAATGTCCATTTCCACTTGGCAGCTTGTAACATACTTTTTGGGTAGTGAGCATTATCAGTTTGGATCCATTTCAGTAGTTGGATCAGTGAGATTTCACTTGGGGTTCTTCTAGCTTGCATAGCAGGATTAGGTTCAATCATTCCTTGCCATTTATGTACTCAGATTTCTATATTGATAAAATGACTCAGTTGTTTGGCTTAGTTTCTTGTGTATTTTGATGTGCATGCTTGGAATTTGTTTATTGTTGTTGCTTTCTTTTTCATGTCTCTATTATTTTCTGTAAATTTCAATTTGGGATATTACAATGGTATCAGAGCTTGATCTTGGCCAACTGTGGGTTAACCGGCAAGATCATGGAAGATTTGTGCATGTATGCACAGTGACGGGTGAAACCATAGATAAACCCATGGCTCAAGGAAGATTCAGTATGTAGGAATTTTGTGATGGAATCTGCTGGTACAATGAGAGGTTGGCCTAGTTTAGGAAGGTGATGGATTAGATCCATCCTCATCCTTACAACATAGACACTAGGGTGCATAGGTCATGGGGGTGCAAAAATTTACACCATCTGGGGAAAGTCGATAGAATCAGGCCATCAAACCTGCTCAAAATGAGTGGACAAGACATGGGCAGGTAGAGGGTGAGACTAGGAGGTGCTTTTGCTGGTGGAGACTTGTCTTTATATAGCAAGAGCTTGAGGAGGAGGTGGAGGATGAGGCAAAGGACACAGGATTATGAGGAGCATGTAGATCTACCTAGTGTGACATAGGAGTTACCATTATTGGAGATCCCTTTGTGACACAGGAGTCACCATTGTTGGAGATCCCTTTGATAGCTCCTACTGACACCTTGATAGGGAGCATAGAATATACAACAATAGAGCCATCCATTGATGTGGTATCCACTGATGAGGTGTCCAGGTCCTTGTTTGAGTTGTCAGGTGATAGAAACACACAGTTGATTGATGAGGTGCCAGGAGGCATATGCATTGACGAGGTGCCGATAGGCACAAAGGTACCCAGAGCTTGCCCAAGTTTACATATGTTAGCCGCACACAATAGTTTCATCAAATCCAGGCCGACCTTCTAGCATTGAAAAAGGCAACCATTGTTCGAGAGACCATTTTGCAGTAGAATGAGGAGCTGGATGGCATAAGAGGGGTTTGTGCTGATTAATCGGCCAAGATGACTCACATTGCAGAACAATTGGATTCCCTAATGGTACAACTAGAGGAGTACACATTGGAGCGTCGGAGAAACCCTCTCTTCGGGCATACATAGGTGGGGTTGATAACACTGTTAGATTACCTTTGCACATTGGAGAGAGAGAGGCAGAGTTACCTAGATAGATCTTATGTGTTGATCGGGATTGTGAGATGAGGCAAAATGAGTTGCGCAAGGCGCAATGTTCACCGGTGGGAGTTGTGTTGTGTCCGAGAGTTCATGCATTCGTTCCCTCTCTTAGGGTTGGATGGCATGAGATATTGAGTTGGCATCCGGTGGAGTCGGCTAGGTGCCTGGGTATATATATGGGTAGGAGTATAGCCTAGCAGGGGCTGTGGGTTACCAGAGGAGTTTGAGGACCAGACTGTTGTTGGGATCTCAGTGGGATTCCATGCCACAACATGGGCTTGGTTGATGATAATATTAACGGTTTATGGATCTAGTGACCGAGAGTCCACACACTTTCAGATCTTCTGCAACATTAGTGATGGGTTGGATTGGCAGGGGAGCAGGTAGATTCCACGAGTTGTCTTAGTGTGTTGGTTGTACATGGGTTCACAGGATGATCAATGCACTCTGGCAGGAGTTTGTTAGGGGAGGTGGCATTGGCAGGTCACCAAACAGTGCCTTGTATGGGTCCAAGGGTTCTCCCTAGTTATGTGGGGCATAGTGGTCATGGTGGAGCAACATAGTGGTGGCATGGTCACTGGTACATGGCGGATTCACATCTCGTGTCTCTCAGGGAGGATTTGGGGGCAAGGCCTATGCATCAGAGGGGATGGTGATGCGACAGTATAGGTGGGGATATCGGTAGAGTGCAGGCCGACGTGTACTGTCTCAGCTTTAGACCACAACATCCAGTGGCATGTAGGAGCATATGGTGTTAAGCAGTGGTTTGTAGGTGAGCACAAAGGTGCATGGCAATGTGCCGCGGTGCATGGATTTACACCATGGAGTAAGGGGAGCGACTCACACCACATTGGGATTGTTAGTGGAGTGACAGATGCAATGGTGCATATGGGATACCCGACGATACAGGGCGATACAGTAGCAGGCGAGAGAATCTAGTGGTTTATAGGGATAGGTTGCAATGTACAGTGGCATGCCAAGGAGTACAAGGATACTTGGTGGTGTTTAGTGACACATGGTGCATCACAACGAGCTCTTGGAGCGTTGCCTCTAAGGAGATTTATGTATAGACACATTAGGCGTATTATTGGGTGCAACTCACCTAGGATTGTTGAGGATGCTGTTGAGCATTTGGGGATGCCATGTTTAGTGGACACAGGTCTTCGATTGGGTTATCAGTAGATCTAAGGAGGAGAGAAGGACATCCCTAGGATTACTCTTCAGTATCCCTGCAGAATCCGGATCATACACTTGAGGACCTACCCATTGTTGAAATTTCTAAGTCTATTCGTTAGAAATTTAATCTGTATTCTTCTGGTTTATTTCTTCTACTTGTTAAATTCAAACAAGTTATTTAAAACATATAAATAATGAAATAAACACAATACAGTCTCAACATCTACAGATCATCAACTGAAAGAAAATAAACACACAAGAGACACCGTTATTTTTGGATAAATGTCCTCAGAAAAACCCAATGCGGGAAAACCGGTGCAACTATTATGAGGGTTTATTATTATGCAGTATTACCTTGAGTACAACTGGGTGCCTAACGACTCACCCGATAGAGAAAAATACATGGCAACAATACCTCTCTATTCGGAAATAGCTATTCAGAAAACCTGTCCCACGAAACCCTCTCCAGTAACATTGAAGCACTGCGTGAGCCCTCCTGTCCTCTGCGTCAACCTCAAAACCCTCTGTGTCAGCCCTCAGAGGTGTTGCATAACCTCTGGGACCCTCTGCGTCACTCCTGCTACTCTCTGCGTGGATGACGTAGTCCCTCTAGCCTTTGCGCTGTCTTTGCTGGGCGTTGCGTGGCCTACTCTGGCTGCTGCCTCTCGCTCTCTGCTTTTGCGCTGGTTTCTTGGCACTGTCTCTGCCTCTCTGCCCAGTACTCACTGCCCCTCATTGCTGATCACTAATTTGACTCTGATTAGCAACCCCGCTCTAGCAAAACGAATGACTGATCACTCTGATGTATCTCCAACTGACCCTCAAGCCTCCTCTTATACTTTTTCTATTGAGTCTTCAACGGTTGAGATTGCATCTCTAATCAATGGCTAAGATTAGATTTGGCTTGATCCTTGTCATTTAGAGCCTTATAAGCCAGTTTTATATTAATGCCCATTAATATTTTTATTTTCCTAAGTTTAGACTTAGGAACCCATTAAAAAATATTAATTATTTTAATATCTCCTTAACCGGGTGGAATTTTGCCAAACCATTTTTGGGTCTTGGAGATCTCATGTGCTTTAGCCTCTCCACCAATTTTCATGGCTAGAGCACATCCGATGCTACCCCAAATCAGTACTCCCTCTTAGTGAGGACTATGGTCTAGTAATACTCCTCACTAAGCATCACTCCGATTATCCGGCACCGGTACTTGTGCTAATGCTAGGCCTCCCCGCCCAACATCCTTTGCACTACTGCATCCTGTACTGATGCCCATGGCCCTGCCACTGCTGCATCCGTATGACAGCTCCCTGTGCATCCATGTTACTGCTGGTCCATCCTCCCAACATTGCATCTCCACTGCATCCCCCTCTCATCATGTTGCATTATGCTACTACACTGCAACTCAGTTACGGAGAAGTAACTGATCCACCCAAGTTTTGACATCCCTGTTAGGCTAGAAACACTCCTGATGTTGAAGCTCCCTCTTCCACTAGTAAGTGCTCCCTCTACTGACCTCTATGATGATGCAACAACTCCCTGCATCTCGCATCGTTGCACACCTCTCTGTGCCATCCTTCATCGTTGCAACACTCCCATGCCTCTTGCACTGTTGTAGCTTGCTAGCCTCGCGCTGCCTGGTGACTCCTGCTCTTGAGCACTCTCTGTCGCTTCATCCGCATCCGTCTCTATCGACATCCACAAGTTTTGCTACTCCTCTTCGGGGCTTTCGTAGCAAGGTATAATCCAAGAGGTTGGGTACCTCAAGGATCTTGCCCCTCATCGCCTGTAGTCGTCTTGACTATAGCTCGATGTCTCCCCACTTCTTCTCTAGTGGTACATGAGCACTCATGGCACACAGAACAGACAGGATCTTGGCCTTCCAGACCACAAAGTTGGACGCATTGTCTAGCCTGTCCTGATCCCTTAGTCCATTCATGGCCATCTCTCTGCTCTTCCTGTTGACTCCTCCGAGTCTCTCTACTTCCCTCTGGAAGTTCTCCTTCAACTCCTGCTAATTCTCTCTACTTCTCGCCTGGAATTTCTTTGTTCGACTCTTGATGAGTCTCTCTACTTCTTGCCTGGAAGTTCTCTGCTTGACTCCCTCTGAGTCTCGATTTCCCTTATGGAAATCCTCCTACCAATCGTCAAGTCGCACCTTTTCGATGTTTTGTGCACCTGCAAC
Source organism: Pinus taeda (assembly GCA_000404065.3). Lineage (NCBI taxonomy): Eukaryota > Viridiplantae > Streptophyta > Pinopsida > Pinales > Pinaceae > Pinus > Pinus taeda. The sequence continues at coordinate 81,908 of APFE030305527.1, read as the reverse complement.
ACTGATCTAGATTCCTTGGCTAGAAATCCGCCTCGGTAGCGACTCCCTCTACCTTGGTTTTGCCTTGTTAGGTACTATTCTTCCCACAGTACCCCACCAGCTTCACTCTCGCAAACTGCCCACAACTTCCTATGCCCCAGCAACTGAAGGAATGAGCCTCTAGGCTCTGTGCAATCTCGGCACTGGCAAAACAACTCCCTCAGCCAACTGTGTCAGCCCTTCTGGCCTCTGCGTGAGCCTTTCTATGCCCTCTTCAGCCTCTTTTTCTTGCCTTTCTCTGGCCCGGACTGATGACGCAGTCCCTTTGCATCAACCCTTCGTCTGTCGCTTTTTGCAAGGAACAACTTTTGTCACTCGGGACAACTATTTCTGCTGCAAATGCTCTGTTTCAGCCAATGCCTTCAACTCTCCTGTGATCTGCAACCATCCTCTGATACCATGTTGAAATTTCTAAGTCTATCCGTTAGAAATTTAATCTGTATTCTTCTTGTTTATTTCTTCTACTTGTTAAATTCGAACAAGTTATTTAAAACATATAAATAATGAAATAAGCACAACATAGTCTCAACATCTACAGATCATCAATGAAAGAAAACAAACACACAAGTGACATTGTTATTTTTGGACAAATGTCCCCGAAAAACCCAATGCGGGAAAACCGGTGCAGCTATTCTAAGGGTTTATTATTATGCATTATTTTCTGGAGTACAACTCGGTGCCTAACTGGTTCACTCGACAGAGAAAAATACACGGCCTAACTGGTTCACTCGACAAAGAAAAATACACGGCAACAATACCTCTCTATTTGGAAACAAGTATTCAGAAAACCTGTCTCACGAAACCCTCTCTAGGAACACTGAAGCACTGCGTCAGCCCTCCTGGCCTCTGCGTTAGCCCTCTGAGGCACTGTGCAGCCTCTGGGACCCTCTACGTCACTCCTGTTGCTCTCTGCTTGGATGATGTAGTCCTTTTGGCCTCTGCGCTGTCTCTGCTGGGCTCTGTGTGGCCTGCTCTAGCTGCTACCTCTCGCTCTCTGCTTCTACACTGGTCTCTTGGCACTGTCTCTGCTTCTTTGCCCAGTACCCATTACTCCTCACTGTTGATCACTGATTCGACTTTGCTTAGCAACTCCTCTCTAGCAAAATGAATGACTGATCACTCTGGTGTATCTCCAACTGACCCTCAAGCCTCTTCTTATACTTTTTTGGTTGAGTCTTCAATGGCCGAGATTGCATCTCTAATCAACGACTAAGATTAGATTTGGCTTGATCCATGTCATTTAGAACCTTCTAACGTAGTTTTATATTAATACCCATTAATATTTTTATTTTCCTAAGTTTAGACTTAGGAACCCATTAAAAAATATTATTTTAATATCTCCTGAACCGGGTGGAATTTCCCCAAACCATTTCTTGTTGTTGTAGATATCATGTGCTTTAGCCTCTCCATGAATTTTCATGGTTAGAGCACATCCGATGCTACCCCAAATCAACACCCACCCATTACTCTCTAGTGTTGCTTACAGTTGCAGAGCGTTTAGTTGTTGCCCCTTGATGTTCTCAGTACAGGCAGTAGGACATGGGAGGCTCACCCTAGGCAGTTGGATGAGACACAGTGTGTCATGGGCAGGAGAGAGCCTCTCCAGTTGAGACATTTGGTGGGTGCACAAGATGATGGATACATGCTTAAGGATGGTGTGGTTTGTTGTCGAGGTTGCATATGCCTCACCCCTAGGCTCACACTTGGGAAGGTGATTGCGAGGGAGCTGCATGATGCACTTTTGACGAGACAGTCCGAGGTGTGATATGAGCATGAGGTGTAGTGGATGGTAGACCTCATCTATAGGTGGATGTTTAGACTCCAAGCAGTATCAAGGTGCGCTTTTAGGAGATAGGACATCAAAGCTCATGGTGTGGTATGGCAGGCGTGAGGCAGTTTCGCATGCATCAAATTGATTCATGATACATGGAGTTTATATATCAATTGCATGCAAGGAGAAGAGACGTGGAATAGGTGGATTCCAGTAGTTACCAGAACTATGCCACAACGAATTTGGTTATAGGATCCAAGGGTTCAGTTCGCTGATACGTCACTCCATTTCGTGATGAGCACGATCATGGCAGAGGGTGATCTAGCTCACTTTGGGGTTGAGGCATGGGGGATCACTAAGGCCTCCATTGCATGGCAAGGAATATTTTTCCTATTGTTGCTCTGGATTAAGATGACCAGTAGGTGGGCAAATATTGACGTCATGCAGATGCCTAGGCTGGAGGTGCTTGGCTTACATCGATATTTTACCATTGGGTTTTAGAAGAGGAGGATACAGTGTGTGCATGATGGGTAGTCTATCATAGTCGGAGTGGCGTAGCGACAACATGGTGGCACCCTTGTTAGACTAGCATGGGATGCAGACATCGAAGGACTTATCAGTCTAGCTACCCTTAGGGATGAGCTAGTTTCCACAGGGGAAGATCATTCAGATCTTCCATTGGGGTTTAGTGATTTGCTACTGGTATGGGGGACTTCACTAGGATGGCAGGATGACCAGTAGGAGGAGATAAGGGGAATCTCATGTGGGCAAGTATTCATCTCCACTGGGGATGGGTTGTATCTTCAGGGGCTTGTCGTTAGAGTCCATGGCATGGACCACTTGATAGGACAACTTCACGGGGAGTTTGATAGAGTTTTACATTATCTGGATGCTCTACTTATTGGCAGTAGGTAGAGGACTTTTGATGCCTATACCTGGCGGGATATTGAGTGGAGAAAGGGGTGCTTCACATTGACCAAGATGACTTGGGATCCTAGTATTGAGGGACTCCATTACAAGACATTGCAGATATCAGGGACAATCCAGTGGCACATTTGGGACCCTGGTATAGTTTGCAGTGATAGTGGGGATCAACAGTTAGAGAGGGTGCTTGTTTAGGCAATTGGTTGAGGACAAGCAATTTTTTGTGGGGAGGACTGTAATATCCCCAATTTTGATTTTTCATTGGAGGGGATTAATGAAGCTTATTGGGGAGGTGCTAAGCATAGTACATTTTTGTAATTGGGAAATGAAAATTTATAGCTCTAGTGGAATATGGCGGCCAAAGGAGAAGGAAATTTGACCCAATGGAGCAATTCGCACTTCCTGTAGGAGAGAGAAAGAGAAAAGGTGCGAGCTAGTGGGAGTGGAGGCCACCAAGGAGGAGAGGGACAACAATTTTAAATAGAGCATGGAGACTCTCATTTGGGATATCTTTGGTCATTTTATAATTCAACACTAGTTCTCTTGCGTTGCTTAGCCAAGACAACCCATGTTGTTCAATACAAGGAATTTTTGAGTGAGAATTCCACCTCATTTCAGAGAACTTCGAGTGTCTCCCTAGTGAGGACATCATTGCAGGAATTTACTCAACAATGCACATTTCTTGGGTGCAGAGGTGTTTTCGTGGAGCACATTGCGGGAGCAAGCGTGGGTTAGAGGCTCCGGGCTTTGTAGGGAATTTTTTAATTGTTACACCAGAGTTTGGACAATGATTTGCCACACTGGATTGGAGGCAGTTGTCGAATTTTCTATCTTTTGGTAGTGGAGCAAAAGCTATTTGACCAAGTGCTACATAGGGGTTTAGAGAAGTGGTGCCAGGAGAGATAAGGGCTGAAGATAGGAGGTATTTCTTAGTGGAGAATTTAGCCAGAGCTGGGAGAAATTTCCCTTGGTAGATTTGGGCATAATTTAGTAGTATCAAAACTGTGGGGCGTTTTTTTGGCTAGATTGGGTAATTCACACTTGGTGGGGGTCACCGGAGGTTCGTGGATTCAACCCAAACCCTTTCTGGGTATTTGTGGGTTTATTGAGAGGAGTCCAAAGTTAATTTTACAGAATTTTCCGGGAAATATTTGGGCCAGAAAGCCACATTTTTATAACAGGACGTATTGTTGGTTAGCTAGGAAGTTCACATCACTTTGTGGGTTCAGTTTTGGCTGCAATTTCTGAGCATTCTGGGAATTATTTTGAGCAGAACATCCATTTCCACTTGGCAGCTTGTAGCAGATTTTCTCCGTAGTACATATTATTAGTTTGGAGCCATTTCAACAGTTGGATCAACGAGATTTCACCTATGGTTTTCCTAGCTTGCATAGTAGGCCCAGGTTCTATCATTCATTGGCATTTATGTACTTGGATTTCTATATTAATAAAATGGCTCAGTTTTTTGGCTAAGTTTCTTGTGTATTTTGATGTGAATGCTTGGAATTTGTTTATTGTTGTTGCTTCCTTTTTCATGTGTCTATTATTTGCTGTAAATTTCAATTTGGGATATTACAACATCCTTTTTGCCCGATCTCTTGGGATCTTCAACATGATGCCTTCTTTCGACTTCTCTGTATAACCTGACCATACCACCCTCAGCTGCAGTAATAGTAGCATATGATAAGTCCAACTGAATACATCCTCCAAGATCTGCTGCAAACTTTCTAGATAAGAGCATTCTCCATACATCAGGTATATCTATAACAATAATATCCATGGTGATTATTTTGTATGGGAATGCTGCCATCAGCAGGCCAAGGACTTCAATTTTCTTTGATCCATAGAACAAATATTCGATAGGGCCTTGATATTCTTAAATTCAGCTGCTCCATGACCTTTTAGGTCATGACATTGGTTGAAGCCCCAAAATCCAAGTTACAGTTGTTTAATAGACGATCATTTAGCATCAAAATTAAGAAGAAAGGATGATGATCTTCATTTGTCATGTAACAATTTAAGTCTTCTAACTTGATATCTTCATCCTTATGGTACATATCAACCTGATCCTGTTGAGATATATGGTATACCTATAGCCTTTATAAATACTGCTCTTTGAGATGAAATCTTTAATTGTTCAAGGACGGAAACAAATTTTTTTGAATTATTAATCCATGTGACCTAATCAATTTTTAGACCAGATTGATAAGTTTTAGAAGCAATTTGTTCCTTATTTTGCTCCTTATCTTTCTTGCGATAGGTATACCCCTTACTTCTAGCAATATCTAGGATTTGCTCTTGAGATGGTTTTTCTCCACACAATTCTGTAATTGGATCTTTCTCAACACTGAAATTGTTCATGGTGAAATATGAAGGGATCATTTCCACATCACGATCTTCTTCCTCAGTAGACAAGTGAGAATCTTGACTAATTATATTTATTTGCTCACTTTTTCCTTCATCTAGGAACCTTCTGGCAAAAGCACAAGAGCTTTCTTCATGAAAACTCTCACATGGTCTACAAAATGACAAAGGTTGATCAACGATGCTTGTAGATTCAAGTGGATTCGACGGTCTCTGCTCATTTGGAGGATTCTTCTTTGACCATTCATTGTTATTACCTCTGCTATTATTATTTCTAGGCTGAATATTTTGAGGTTGGGATCTTTCCATTTGAATCAGCCTAGATTGCATAACATTTGTCTCACTGGCATGTTCTATTTTCATGTCCTTAATTGACTGAGTTAACTTTTTTATGGGATCATGGTCTACTTCCTTGACCTCCTTTCCTTTACATTCACGAGGTTTGGTTGGACCTCTTCAAAACTAGGAATCTCAGATTTTCTAGATGCTTTCTAGATTTGCCCCATTATTTGATATCACAAAAATCAGGCAAAATTCCCATGCTCACAAAATTGGGGATATTACACTGATGGGGAAATCATAGTCACATTGTGAAAAAAAGAAAAGAAAATAAATATGATTAAAACTGAAAATTAAAAAGGTAACATATAAGTATTAAATAATAATCTAACACCTCATTTCATGTTTCTTATGCAAGTTTGAGCTACAATTTATCTCCATGATGCACAGTTAGTCTGAAGGTGAATTTTAGAGTTTGAAGAGAAATTTGAACTGGCTTTTTCTTTATTGTGTGTTTATTTTCTTCATCATGGGCTGAGTGCAAGGAAGAGAGGGTAACTGTTAGTGCGGTCCAACCTATGTATGTATGTATATTCCTTTTTTATACATGCTTTCAGGCAAATAATTTTAATGTTGCCTGGCTACACTTTGTGGAAGGTAAGTGTATGTCTTTTCTCTCAATATATATTTGCTTTTTGGTTAAGATACTTATTGCGCTCTGGGGACTTATGCTCTATATTTTGCTTACTAGTCCCAGTGACCATTTTCAAGACAGTTGTAGACATTATTAGGATTTCCTCATGCTTCTTTTGTTGGGATGGTCATGAATTCCATGGATAGAACTATACCAGGAAATGGTCTAATGATCACAGATAGATGAAACTAATCATTGTAATAGCCAAGGATAATGCATGTCAAAAGCCACGTGTCTTATATTGAACATAAATATGATTGGTGAGACATTTGAGGAGATATGGTTTTTGATAATACTGCCAGAAAGTGTCAATTACTATTGAACTTTGAAGTAATGACAATGGTGAGCGTGTCATTTTGTCAATACTGAAAGCTTTTACTGTGAGTTATTTAAATGGAAGATCGAAGTCAGAAGCAATGCTTCTGTACACATTTTTCTGAAGTAGGAGGTGCTAATGTTATTTACTGTTTGATGACCACATAATATTGTAAATCAGTCTTTAACCATTGCTATTTTTTAGTGCATGTTTCGTATATTTCGATAAATAAACCAACGAGTTCAAATTAGATCCCAACATGCTTTGAAATGTGAACTACTGCTGCTCCCTTGTCGCTTGGTTCAAGCCTCAAGGTGATTCTTATGTATCATATAATTGGCTTTTATTGTTTTGGCAAGTTGTTTTAATAAATTGAGATCTTGCCATTTTGTCAAGCCTCTTGAAGATCCGGTAAAGACTACTACCATTATCCTTGAAGCATTAGAAGCAACAGGACAGAGAGGAATTATTGACAAAGGATGGGGCAACCTTGGGAATCGTGAGTCTCACTCATCCTTCAGTTTTTGAAGTTGTTGAAATATTCTGTTTAACTGTAGCTTATGTTTTCTTGATCTTTTGTCCAGCATATGTTTAACTTATATAACACTCTCTCCTAAGTGGATATGATTGAAACTGTTTCTTACATAAAACAGTGCTGTTGCAAACCAGAAATTGATTTCTTGATGCATGTTATTTACAAGAAAAATAAATTTATTGCTTGTACTGGTAAACACAGATTTACATTTTTTTCCAAAAGAAATTTATCTTTAAAAGTGGCTAATATGTTGATTGTTACTAGGCCAGTTTTTCTGCTATCGTTATTTTTAAAATCCTGATTTAGCCATATTATGCATATTTGCTATTTCTGCTCTAAGTTTGGATGAATGTACCTTCTGTCCTCATCATAATTTCTGTCTAAAAATGCTTAATAGTTTTTTAAGGTGACATAATTCCATCTTCTTACATATCTTGATGCTAGTATAGAGAACATGATTTTTTTGCTAGCTTTTAAGAGGGCATGCCTCATTAAAAACTACATGAATGCGAAACTTCACCATGTTCAAGAGTTTTAGTTGTATTAGACACGACATTTACAAATTGTTTGGTTTGCAGGTCATCAAATTCCTGACTATGTCTTCCTTCTTGAGGATTGTCCACATGATTGGTTGTTTCCTCAATGCAGTTCTGTGGTAGGTAGAATTTGCTAATTTCTTGCTTTTATACTTTTTAAAAGCAAAATTCTGGATTATGCAGGCTTATGTCAGCTGGATTAAATTTTGTTTAGACCGTTCATTGGCCATTTAGTTGTTTGTTAAGATTTTTTTTGGTCCAATCGAGACATGTTTGAGTTGAAACTCTATATTAGTTGTTATTGTAAATGCAAGGAATTATGCCCACATTTTTCAATTACAAGCGTATTAGATCGAATCAAACAAGGAATTATGCTCACCTTTTGCTATTATGAGGGCATTAGATTGAATCAAGCAATGAATTATGTACCTTTTGCAATGATGAGAGCATTATATTGAATAACAATTACAAATTTTCCTTTCTGTTTCCTGTATGGACATTATTGACATGAGAAGGGGTTTGGCAGTGACCTGTTGACATGGCTTGTTTTTCCCTGTAACCATTAATGTAATATTATTTCCTGAGGGAAGAGTTTTATTAATTTATTTTGCTTACCATCCTCCTTGATTGTAACCTATTTCCATAAATGCTCTGAATAGGTTCATCATGGTGGAGCTGGCACAACAGCTGCAGGTTTAAGAGCAGGGGTAATTCCTAATTTGTATGATCTTTTTGTTGGTGCTGTTACTGCATTCGTTTTTGTCTTTGTTGCACTTTGACTTATTTCCTCTGCTATTTGAGGTGACTAATAATGTTATCAGCTTCCTTTTTTGAACCAATTTTTTTATTACCATTTGATTATAGAAAGCATATTCTGCTCGGTATTTATAACTGTTTTCTGTTTTGATACCATATTTCCTTAAGCTAAAGGATCACTTTAAGTGCACAAGTACCTAATTAATTTAATGAAAACGCTTTTGTGATCCTTTTTTTTTTTTTCCCTCGGAAAAGTTTATAATTTCATTGCTTCCAAAACAAAGTAGAAATCACATTAGTAGATATATGTATTGCATACATTTCAGAAATCATATGTGCTATATATTGTCCATATATATCGAATATTACATATATATTGAAGATCAAAAAATAACAAAATTTTACCAAAATCATGTCCAAACTGCATCCCTAAGTTATAACAACAGAATTATATTGAGCCCCTCTCACGAAAGGGTCGATGATAAGAACCCCTCCGCCCATCTGGAAGGAACTCTTCAATCTCCATCAGCCCCATCTGAAGCACCAAACCCTTCTTGGCAGCCTCATCAGCCAGAGAATTCCTCTCCCTGTAGACATGTGTAATAGTAAAGCTATCAAACTGCTGAATGAAGAGATATATATCTTCAATGATTGGCAAATATCGAATTATATGCCAGTGATGAATCCTATTCACCCAGTGCACAACCATCTAAGAGTCCCCAAATACTTGAATAGCCTGACAACCTTTCAGAATTGCCTGTTGAAGAAGAATGTACAGGTTCATCAATTCAGAAAAATTGTTACTCCCCTCCCCTAAACCTGCAGAAAAATAAAAGTACTGATTTGCAGAAATATATAGGATTACCCCTGACCCCCCAACAGCAGGGTTCCCCCTGGATGATCCACAACAAAACCACATGGGATATTATAGTTAATGAATTCTGCCTGAACATCATGGATCCGCACCACAGAAGGAATGGATGTAAAATATGAGAATACACCAATAGCTTGAACAGCCACCACTGTAGAAGTTGAGAGTTTGTCAGTGGAAAAGGCAGCATTCCTCACCAGCCAGATACCCCAGGCAATAATCATAGGAAGATTCTGAAATTGCATATAAGGACCTTCAGAATACCATGTCTGATATGCCTCATCAAAGGAGTTACCCGCCCAAACAAATTGCATACCCAACAGCCGCGAAACCTCCAACCAAACAGCACAAGCAAATAGACACCTAACAAATAAATGAGGAATATCCTCCGATGACAATTTGCACAACCAACACCAGCCTGGACCATTAAACTGTCTCATCCCACTACCCAGGTCAACACATGAGATTTGACTATGTAGCTCTGTCTCTGTCTCTTCAATGGGAAAAGGTGACCTAACAATGTTGCTACCCTGGTCATCCCCTCTGGTATGTCTAGACAATTCCAGCTCTCTCAATCCAATGCGTAGGGATGGGTTGATAATGCTGTAGATCCTGTCAGTGCGCCTCTCAAGCGAATTGTGCTGAAATCCCAATGTGTGGTCTCTATGCTGCCCCTCATCAGTGGCTAGCCCAAAGGATGGTTGCACATCCTCCTCCATCATGGGCTCGACATGAGTCTCCAACTACTCCTCCATAGACAGCCCAACATGCAGGGCATGCTCACCAATTACCTGTAGGTGATTGTCGTCCGACAATTCTGTGATAGCTCTGGATGCCTTTGTACCTATTGGCTCCTCATCAACAGTGGAGATGTTTCCTGACACCTCATCAACTTGTGGTGCGCTACCAGTGTTACTTGGGAGTGGGAGCGAAAGCGGGGAGCGGGAGCGAAAATGGGAGTAGGAGCGACATTTTCAAAAGCTCCCAGTTTGGGAGCGAATCCCGGAGTGATTTTGATATAATATATATACTATGTTGCATGGGTTCCTGAACCCGGGGGTGGGGTTCTCGAACCCGTCCCGGGTTCTCGAACCCAAGTACCGGACTCTTGTACGGGTGCTTCTGAGAAGAACCCATAAGAACCGGGTTCT
>APFE030305527.1:60284-70741 GCA_000404065.3 Pinus taeda | reverse complement strand
AAAAACATAAAAAAACATAGATTGATCATTGAACCATATAACATCAATCATCTAGAAGTTATAATCTTCATCAACCACTTCCACAAGTTAGTAACATACATATTACAACATATTGAGTCTCGTGAATCATGATAGCAATCTTAAAGTTTCAACTTCAAACTTTCAAAATTGAAAATTCAATATATAACATTTATCATCATTGATCACCAAAGTTGTACTTGTAAGCTAAGTTTAAACATTACAAGAAATAATATCTAGATTCTAACTGTTAACATGAAATGAAATTTTATAAAATGAATTATGAAATGAAATGAAACAACTTTCACGAAGCATCATATTCATAATTCAGAATCATTACCAATGAGTTATAATTGCCAACTTCAAACTTCAAACTTTCATTGTCACAACCATATATTGTTTACAAAAAATATCATTATGATATGAAAGAGTCAAGACTCAACAGTTATGAAAACTAATAGAAACTAGAAAAGACAAGTAAACTGTAAATCTATTATCTACTACTACATGTGACCCTTGCCACAAGAAGTGTCTAATGTATGAGTAGGTCGTGGTGGTCTTCTAGGAGTCTTCCGCACAGACCGACAACCAGAACTAGAAGGCACATGCCCTCCACGTGAGGGTGTAGATGGAGGTGGTGACAACAAAGGAACAAGACTCGGAACTCGAGCACTGCTACTGTATGGTGGAGGTGGCATGGTTGTTGCTTCATCTTCCTCTCTTATAAGTTCCTCTTCCATTTCTTCAAGATGTATAGTGCCATCGTCCAAATTGTCATCCTCTGGGTGGTTGTCCCAAATTCTATATGTTGGATCCTCATAAGCCTGATCACAATAATGACTCAACAACCTCAAGTTGTAGTGCACATAAACCAAGCTTTCTGCCTGGTTTTCATTGAGTTTGTTTCTTTTCACATTATGTATGAAGCTGTAGGTGCTCCAACACCTCTCTGCAGAAGAATGTATTTACAACCTATGAGAGAACTTTCTTTGCCAATTTTGGCAAAAGTCCATGGCCGCCATATGATTCCCACCATGTGAGAGCATCAAATCTGTCTCTGTCTTCCATTGCATGAAAGATACCAAACAAACTAGTGTTACTGAAGTATCTGCCTATTTCAAAACACATACTAGCACATTCCTCCCTGTGAGGTATCAACTTTTATAATGCTTCCAAATATCCTTTAGATACCTCTTCATCTATATGGGGTTTGGTCCTAACCCTAGCCCGTGGTGTAGGTTGGCCCAACCAAGATGTAGAGTAGTATTTTGGTGTAAGGATATACGCCAAACAATGTAGTGGAAAATTAAGTTTATCCCACCATACACACACACAATCGTGAATCAGTTTGTACAAGTTGGGATCATTGTTATGAACAATATCTTTTATTTGCCCCAACATGGTATCCATCTACTCATACACCTCGCCAATCACTGGTTTATCTGTATCTGCAAACCGAATCATGTGATAAATGGGCTTGGTGAAATCCAATACTTGCCTCACACGTGCCCAAAACATACCATCAAGACTGGCCTCCTCGACCAGTTCAAAACCTTCCCTGTCAACTGCATTTGTAGCCCTTTCCTTTAATACTTGCCAGTGTGGACTTGATACCATGCTAGCCAATGATTCTCTTACCTTCAAAAGGCACCTGAAGGTGAGGTAATAGCTACCAAATCTAGTCCTCGCAATATTCAACAACTCCAATCTTGGGTGACTGCGGAAAATGCCATGGGTATTGCTATGATTTGTAATAAATTTTATGATTTGTTTGCCTTTCTTGTACAAATCACGAATCCATTTGTAATGTTTGTTTTTGTTCTTAACAATATCATGCATCAAAAGGTTCATTGTGTGAACCAAACACCCAGACCAAAATATGTTGGGGTATTTATCCTCAATAATTGCTCCCGCTGCCTTACAATTAGGAGCATTTTCAGTGATGACTTGGATGACATTGTATGGCCCAATATAGTCAGTTGTTTCAAGTAACAGTTCTGCAATGTTGATGGCAGTCTTGAACTTGTTTGAGTAATCATATGCTAAAAGAAAGATGGCACCACTAACAGAGATAGTAAGAACACTTATCAATGGCTTGCCTTTTACATTTGTCCATCCATCAGATACAATGGACACCCCATGGTCAGTCCAAGAACTTGTCATTCTATTCAAAGAATGTGATATTTTTGCTTTTTCATGATCAAGTCCAACGGTTTTTGCCTTGTCATACCCAGGGCTCTTGTATCCTTTAGGGGCATCATTTATGGCAGAAACCATTTCGTGCCAATAAGGTGAGCAAAGAACATTGAATGGTATCCCACATGCATAGAGAAACTTGTAAACTTTTGAATCCACATCATTCCTACACCCTTCATCAAGGAAATCTGATATGGTTCTATGCCTTAAACTTGGTGACCCCATGCCTCCATATCCACTGCCTTGGGAGGATGCTGAAGGAGTTCTTTGTGCATGTGATTGTGAGCTTGGTTCAAAGAAACCCGTTGATTTTTTAGATTTGTATTGAGCTTCCTCCTCTTCCCTTATGTATTTGGCTCTATTTGCTGCTGACACACTTGTACAAGTTTTGATTCCTATTTGTTTATCTCCATCCCATTGCATTTTCCTGTAGAGGTGTTTTCTGGCACGGGTGTATGAACTTGTGTAATTATTGTTGCAATGGTGGCAATGAAATTTAGTGGTTCTACTCACTTTCCTTGCTTCAGGCCTGTTAACATATTTCCACAATGGGGTTTGGTCTTGTTTAGTTTTTTGAGCTAAATCATGTTCACTCTCCTCCAGCTCCTCCTCACCAGGGTTTTCATTAAATCCACTTTGTCCCCTTTCTTCATCCCCTTCTTCATTTTCAACTCTCATTTTTCTACTCTCCAACACCATAATAACCAAAAAAGGAACCAAGAAGAAGAAAATACCAAGAAATATGACCATGATGTTTGAAATTTGAAGTTTTGAATTTGCAAAATTTAAAAAATTGGAATGGGAATGGGAATAGGAAACCAAAATAGAGAAAAATTTATTTATTTATTTAGAAATTAGGAATAATTTAATAAACATTAAAAAAAAATTGCTAATCATTCTATTCAATATTGTAGAGCGGCGAGCCACGAACCTACCTCAAATGTGTCCAATCTCCCCTTGCTCCTTGCTCTTTTCTCACTCTCTCCTTGCTCCTTGCTCTCTCCTTGGCACGTTGCTCTCTCTCAGTCTGACTCTCTCCTTGCTCCTTAGTCCTCACTCTCACCCTCTCAATCTCCCTCTTTCAATCTCAAATGAGCTCTCACTCTAACTCTCACAATCACAATGAAATCCTCTTACCCTCCGTCCCTCAATTTATGACAAAAAATCGATATTTTTTACTGGCAGAATTTTTTTATTTTATTTTATTTATTTATTTATTTATTTTTTCATGCAATTTGCTCTCGCCCGTCGTTTCCGTCGCTCCCGCGTGGAGCGTGGATTGGGAGCGGGATTGGGGGCCGGGGGGGGCTACCCCGCAACACTGTGCGCTACTATCACCTAAGAACTTAGTCACAACTCGAGATACCTCATCAATGGATGGCATCTCATTAACGGGTGTATGCTTAACTATCTCCTTGCCAACCATGGCTCCTTGAACCACTCTCTCGTCTTCTTCCTTAATCCTCCTCATCATCCCAACAAAATTCCATTGAATCTCCATTGGTTTGTGCATGCCTCTTAGTTCACGGAACTTCCAAAAAGAGAGGGATGCCTGAATGCCATGACCCAATGATTGGTATGCCCTCCAGTTTGCTCCCAATAACCCCACATCATGTCCGGATTCCCAATTGCAGAATGAATGAACTTCTCCCCAAAATCAATCATCATTTTTTGCATCCTAATAACCTCATTCAAGGTTACCGCCATGTTGTTTGATTCTAACCCTTCTTTGGATCCCATGATTTCTTAGCTTTCTATTCTGGTCTTCTCATAGAACGAAGGGTTTCGCACAGGCTGAGCCAAGATTATGGCTTTGATACCACTGCAATATTCCTAATGGAAATTTAAATGATACACAAGAAACATAGCAAAAACACACAGAAAATTATTCAAACCATTAGAACACCATTTTAAAGCCAAAAACTGTGTTTCTAAGCCATTTTATTACTAAATCATGAAGTACAGTAGGTGCTTGGAAAGTATGCACCTAAGCTTGCCCTAGGCAAGCTAGCTAAGCCCAAGTAATGAATATGAGATCTCCTCCAAGAGTGCTAGCTAGTTCTCCTTGGCTCTGCGCTAAAATGCCTAGAAAGTGTGTTGCTGGCTGTGTAAAATGGTTGCTAGGGCCTCCTCTGGTGCTTTGAAAATTCCGGGAATTTAACCCCGGGCTCTCCACTAATAATCCTTATACCCATGAAGGAATTGGCCAAATGATGACCTCGAAATTTCGGCCCAAATTTCCCCTAGCTCTTCTAGCTGTTGGCTGAATTGGTTCCCCTGTTCGACCCCTCAAATCTGCCCAGGAAATTCTGCAAAATTATTTATGAAGTCCTTGTCAAAAACCCAGAATAACGTAGAAAGGGTTTGTCCTTGTTTTGTTGCTCCAAAATTGACCAAAAATGCTCAACCCCACCTCCACAAGCGGAAGATGTAAGCTGCAACAGATCTTGTGTTTTCTGCTCCTCTAAAGTGCTGGAAAATTCCCCAAGATAGTTGCGAACTCCAAGCAAGGGCTCTCCCAGTTTCCTCCTCAAATCTTAGGCCCAAACTCCCTTCAATCCACAACTTGCAAGTGTGCCTCCTCCAAGCACTGCGCAGTCCCTGCGCTGCTGCTTGTGTTTCCTCCCCACAAACTTGCACTCACACTGCTGGAACAATCAAAACTAGATGAAACTCCTTCCTTGGGCTGGCACTCGAAGTCCACCGAAGCAAGGGTTGAGATCTTCGCTCAGAGACACTTGTGTGCTAAACAACACTTTAGACATGGCTTTAGCTCAAGCATGCTATGTCAAAGACAAGCTTTTTGAATAGATGAATGAATGACCAAAATGAGTGCCTCTTGCACTGTTTATAATTCTTGGCTCCTTCTCTCCTTGTGGTCCCCACTCTGCCTCTCTCTCCTATTTCTCACTCCCTTCTCTTTCCTCTCTCTTTCAAGATTGCGAGTTCGCTCCTTGGGTCGAATTTCTTTTTCTTGTGGTCCCCACTTTCCACTAGAGCCACAATATTCTCTTTTCCTCCAAAGTCCCAATGCCGGAATTGCGTCCTCTCCCCAAACTCATCTCTAATGTTGAATATCAAAATTGGGGATATTACAAAGAACATGCTTTGACTAAAATAAAAATGCAATAATGAATACAATAAATAGTAAATACATTAATGATAGACTTACACTACATTATGAAGACAAACACGAGTTACATTTTCAATAGGAACAACCCTCACTCTGAACAATTGGAATCCTCCAAAAATCCTGTGAAATTCACCCTGGAAGGTTCAAATCTTCAACCCCTCATCAGCTCCCAACTCATCCCACTAGCTCCTTGTGCAGTCCTCCTCTACGCTCAACTAGAAATGAGTAATGGCCCACCAATTCGACCTGACACTTTTACAAAACTTCTCTCCAAATTCTTCCTCCAGGTGAGTGATTTCTTGCCTGGAAATTCTACCCTTGAATTCTCTCTCCAAAATCTACTTGAGGCCTCTCTGTTGCTGCCCCCATGCACAGTAACTTGCACCGCTGAATTCCAACTGAAACTGAAGCTCAATGGGAGGCCCGTGATGGTCTCTTCTAATTCCTAGCTAGGGAGACACTCGAAGTTCACCGAAGCTAGGTTGGATTTTGCTTGAAATATTGGTGCTCAATAGCACTCTATTCTCCTGTGTTGAACAACTCTAGGATGTCTATGATTCTGAAGTATAATAGTCAGAAGATGAAGAGGAATGCTTCCTTGCTTGCTTATATAGTCATAGGACCCTTGTCTGCCCTTGGTGGCCCCCACAATCGACTAAAGGTTCGAATTGCCTCCTTTGGTGGCACCCACGTTCCACTAAGAGTACGATTTTTACCTCTTGGTGCATATTGCCTCCCTTTCCTTTTGAGCATGGGACCCACTCCCCTACATTTCCTAAGTCCACAATGCCAAAATTGCCTTCAACACCAAAAATTACAAAAAATTGCTACACTTAGCAATTTTTATGAAATTGGGGATATCACAGTCTATTTATAAAGGAGGTGCTTAACTTCCCTTGTAAAATAGTAAGTTCCTAAACTAAAATCCCCTAAATTAGCCTAAGGAGGGGCAAAAGCTAAGTTGCGGGAAATGTGGGTCCAGGGTCCGTTTCCGTATGGAAACGAAACGGAAACGGGGAAACCCGTACAGTATGGCCCGAAAACTCGTTTTTGACTGTACTGGCCCGTTTCTCTAGGAGGAAACGTGGCCAGTACGACCAAAAACAAGTTTCCGGGCTGTACGACAGAGTTTCCCCACGCAGATTGACATTTTCTTACTTTTATTATTATTATTTTGTTTTCTTTTTTTTTAATTGGGTGACTAAAGTGGCTTCTAGATGCCTCTCTCAAGTTATAAAAGTGACCTTCGTTTCATTCTCTCATCACACAATTGAACAAGTCATTTCTCTTGGAGACTGGCGATTTTAGCAAAGGAGAAGAGTGGAATAGAGTAGTGGTTTCAACTAGGGTGTTTTCAACAGTGAGTAAAGGAGATTTCAGCAACATTGTTCTGCTTCTATTTTTGATGAGGATTATGATGATGAGGATTAGTCTTTTGTCTCTATAGTTCTTGCAGCCTTATAGTCTTTGTTGTACTTGCAACCTCATATATTAATATATAATAAACGTTGATTTTGAGATTGGATATATAATAAAGGTTGCTTTTGGATATTCCGATATTTTTATTTTCATTATGTGATCATTCATGAGTAAATGTGATGTAAATTTAATCATAATATTTAAATGTAATAAATTATAATGTATCATGTATGCTTTATGATTACACACACACACACACACACACACACACACACACACACACACACACACCACACACACACACATATATATATATATATATTCGTATTTCCCGTTTCCAAAATTTGGGGAGGTCGTGTTTTGTACCTGTGCCTGTTTCAGAAACTCGTACCCGTTTCCCTGTTTCGTGCAACTTAGGGCGAAAGGCCTTTTCTAGAAATTAATTAATCTAAAATAATACAAAATGGGCTTCTATTGCCACATGTACAAAAATTAGGGCTTAAGTCCCCACAAGATGGCTCTTTTCCAAAAATGACGGGAAAATAAGGGGTGTTGGTGCAACTTCCAATCTCCAAAGGCCCTTCAAACACTATTCATCCACCAAATCAACAAATACAATCTTCATAAATGGACAAGTGGGCTCCAAATAAGCACTCGATCCCCACAACGTCTTCTAATTAAGTCAAAAGGGCTCCGTAGGCTTGGTTTCCCCATAAGTCATATGAGCCAAACCAAAAGTAGCCTCCATATATGTGCAAAAATCTCCCCAAACGCTTGATACCTTGGCTCCACTGACCTTGGTTGGCTCATCAAAACCTTTGAACTAATATCATTATTAAAATTCTTCAAAGTGTTGGTCCCTTCATCAAATTAGTTTATAAAATGAGCTTAAGTAAGCCCAATCATGTTCCAAATACGAGTGCTAGTCCTATATATATATATATTATATATATATATATATATGTTAAAATGTCTCATTTTCTTTTAAAAGGAAGCATATAAGGTTTGAAACAAGGATTTATTTCCATTGTGATTTGCTGAAATACCCTCGCCTTCTGTACCATTTCACACCAAGTCACTTGCGACCATCTCCAACTGGCATGGGACCATCTGTTGTTGGCAAATGTTACCATCTCTAATCTATCTGCTACTTGAAGGATTGCTTCCATATTGCATGCATGGCTCTAAGACTTGTTTCTAGATAGTAAAATTTCAAGGAGTTCATTTATGGGGTTGATCTGGGGGGGAGGCAGTTCTTCAACTCTTTGCATCTAGGTATTCACAGAAGTTCATGTATGGGATTTTCTGCTTCTTGTATATTGCTTTTAATAAGAAAGAAGACCAACCTGCAAACACGTCATCCCCTCATCTCACAATGGAGAGCCTTTGGTGCGATGATTTTATGTGAATTGTAAGTCATCTTTATCAACCCAATCACAATTTTCTTAATGTTTCTTGTACCCTAACAACCTTTTTCACTGGTACTTGGCATCATATGATAGTCACCATGCTTGGGAGGCAATAAGTCTTGATCAAAAGTGCTTGCCAACTACTGCAGCGGAGTGGTTTCTGACATGTACCATTCTTTAGACTTCAAAATTTAACATGACCATTTCCATTTGAAGTCAACTTACTTGGAAATCCCAACAGAGACACCCAATCTCTCTAATGGCTCGAAAAACCACAAACCAAAAACAGATACCATGTTCGTGAAACTAGTCTGAGTAATGGCGCAATTTCCCAAAATCAACCAATATACAAAGCGAGGGGTTAACAACAATGTTCCAATGGGATGCACCCCCCAGGGTGGGGGACGTGCTTCCTTGCTCTGCCACGCTCTCGAGATGGGGAAACTCTTGGGGAAACGTTTCTCCACATCCCCCTTTTTGGGGAAACTCAGGGAAACTTTGTGGTGCCTTTTTTTTAGTGATGAAAAGTGCACCCCCTCATCCTCCCAAATTTTTTTGCTAATAACATTTAAAAACATAAAAAATTAAAACGTCCCCCCTAAAGTTTTTTGCTTATAACAACTAAAAGCATAAAAAATTACAATTTTTTATATAATTAAAAAATTTGAAAATAAAAACTAAAAGACAAATTAAAACTTTAAAGCATAATCATTCACATTTATCATTCATTTCTCATTAACCCTATGATTTTACCTTGCCGCCAAACATTTTTCTGTTGTCATTGCTTGACATTTTTCATTTGCAATTTGCTACCATTCAGATTTACCATCAGTCGGGGTCCTCAGACATTTGGAGCTACAATTTTCATTTTGTGACTTGGAGCTACTAGGTTGACGCTGCGATTTTCATTTTGTGACTTGGAGCCATCGGATTGGAGTTGTGATTTATTATTTAGTATTTTTTGAGAAATTTACTAGTATTTTCATTGCTTTCTATGTTTACTTTTAATTTAGTATTCTATGGCTATTTTAGACTTCAACATAATGCCACTGTCATATGATGAATTTACTTTCGATGTGCATTGTGTAATTTCAATTGTCAAATGATTAATTTAATTTTGATGTACCTTGCCTAATACTAATGCCCATTGTCAAATGATGAATTTAGATGGAACATTGCATAATGTCAAATGATGGATTCAGTTTAGTAATTTACTGTTAGATTTACAATTTTATATTGATTATTGCAGAAATGTCAAATGATAATTTTGATTCATAATAGTCTAATACGAAACGATGATCATATTTAGATGTATGTTTCATAATTATTAAGATTTCCTATTTACTAATCTAGATATTCGCTGCTATAAATATAATTCATATAAAAATAATAAATATAAATATAATATTAATTAATTAACTAATGGTTAGTTAGTTAGTAATGAAGAGGCATGTCTTGGAGACATGACCATTCATGAAAGGGCACTTGCCTAGGGTATATAAGCAGGCCCTCATTCTCATTTGTAATCATCTCTTATCTTACATCAATTCAATATACAATATTCAATATACAGTTACATGTTTTACAATGAACATTTACGTTTAAAATATTTTAAAAATTTTTGTTGCGTATACAACTTTTGGTTGTTATATTGGTATCAGAGCCACGTTGGCAAATCCCGACCTTTGGCCATCATCTTGTCGTCGCAACTAAAGCGTTTCATTACACGAGTTGGAGTTTCTCCATTTTCAGTCAGGTCCTTGGCCACTTTAAAAAATAAGAGTTAAAAAAAATTGGAAAAAAAATTATAAAAAGAGTTAACATAAAAATATTTAATTAAAAAATAATAATAATAAGGTCTTTGGCCATTGACGTTTCAATGATTCTAGAAAAAAGAATAGTTTGATATAAATTTTGAAGGAGAACATTGATATATATAAGAAGGTTCTACATTATTGATAAAAAGTGCATGATAAAGTCAAAAGGGAATAGTTCCGAATATCATTAAAATTAAACATAAGAGAAGGAATAGTAGATAAGATTATCTTGATTCTTCATTAACTGGTTCACAAGCTCATGGTTTTAGCAACCCATGGTATTTCCAAGGTAAAAAAAGAACGAAAGGAATACAAAATCTCTTTATATGAACGAGAGAATGATAATTTTTGCTTTTACGTGGAGAAAATTAACTGAGTCAAAGACACATAAGTGGACGTATATTTTATATTATACCCCAAAGAGGTGAATAGCCACATTTCACTAGGGTTATAATGTTTCAAAAA